>JAJOOJ010018806.1:0-42616 GCA_029582625.1 Solanum boliviense
CCCCCCCCCCCCCCCCCTTTTACTTTTTTGTCTCGAAAATACATTGGCTAAAAGAATATAATCGTTATTGAACTTAAGTCTAAACCATATTCCTCGTGGGATCGACCCCAACCTACAAGTTGAGTTCTTTACGTGATAACGATCACTTATGCTTCTGAAAATAGGTGTAATTTGAGCGTATCACGGCGCCATTTTGATTAACGTTTCAATTACACTTCATCCAATTCTAAGTGTCAACGATCACTAGTCGGTATAAAATCCAACTAAATTAGTTGGGGTCGAATCTTACAGGGAGTGGTACGTGTTTAAGATTCAATAGGAAAGTGTGATCATGATCAAGTCAGTCATAGGAATAGACAATATAGAATGAAAACATAAGTCAAATCAGGGGGTGACTCGATGTCAAATGGGGGTTTTGGTTTTGATTATCAACTACAACAACAACAGTAAACAATACGAAATAACAATAATGAGACGGGTTCTTGGGATGTGATTCGATTATAGGCTAATGTAGATAAATGGGTAATTGCAACTGTTGGGAAATAGCTGTATATTAGTGAATAAGCTAGACTATAGAAGAGGTAAACTTTCTGTCGAACAATTTACCCCGAATCAAGTTGATTTGTCTTGAACATCAACAAGCATGCAAAATAAGAACAACCTACGCTTTAGTCCACTCACTCTCTTGCTCTGAATATATGAAAAAGGGTTTAGGATTCACTCTCTCGAGCTGAACCCATGACAACCCAATACCCATTGACCATCAATCAATAATCTTAGTTTTAAAACCTCTCTCTCGAGCAAGCCAAAAACACAAGGGTAGAACTGTATTTGCAACTACAATTCTTAAATTGAACCACAATTAGTGATTGAAATCACTTCTAAACAACATTTAAGCTAACAATTAGCAATACCCATAAACTAAATCAGCCCATAATCACATAATCACACCCTATGAATTGGAGTTTTAGCTAGACATCATAAAAACATAAAAATTATTACCAAATTGAGTTTCCATCAATTCGGTAAGATTAATTTCGTCTTACAATGTTCCAAGTTGAGGAATCTCAAAGACCCACTTCCAATTTCTCAAAAGTGAAAAACTTCAATTCTCCAAAGCTTAGGACAAACTAGAGAAAACTTGTTCCAATACTCAGAATAATTCCAATTCTAAAAATGAAAATTAGATGTAATGAAAATATGATAATAATTTCTTCTAAACTAAATGTTCAAAAATGTATTTATTGTCGTCAAAAATGTGCTGCGAAGAGTCACTCGACGAAGTAAGCTGGGATCGCCGATCATTCGGTGAAGTAAGCCAGGATCGCCGATCCACTTGGCGAAGTATGCCGGGATCGCCGATCCACTCGGCGATTTGCCTTTCGGTCAATTCCATCGCCCTTCTGCCTTGGCCTTCAGTATCCTCAAGGTTTGTAACTTTGGGAGATCCAACACTGCATTGCGGAACCACTCGGTGATCCACCGACTGCTCGTTTCTCTCGCCGACTTGGTTCTTTCCTTCAGAGCTTGGCACACTGGAACTTTAGGCGGTCAAGAAGCCGTTCGGCGACTTGGCAAGTGAACTTGGCGATCATGAGACTTACTTTTCTTCATTCTTTCAGCTCGCTTCGTTCTTTTTTGCAAATTAGTGTCCTTGCTTTGTTCCTCAATCCAAATACCTAGAAGTCAAGGGTTTTACATCAGTTATTGGCACAAAATAAGCATTTAAGGACACTAAATCTATACAAATAAAGCCCTAAATGAGTCCGAATCTCGGACTCATCAATGGCCCCGTCAAAGTTTAAGTTAGGGTCGTTTTGGTCATTTCCCCTATACATTAGACACTTAAACTATGTAGTTTATTCCCTAAACTATGTAGTTTTGGTCAGTTTAAGCCTAGTAACTAAATCAGAACTTACCCTAGTCAATTCATTCTCCAAAAATCGACCAAACCAGAGCAAAAGCAGAAGAAATACTCAACCATAACCCTTCCAAGAATGCATCAAGGTTTTTTCGGTTCCAGCTCTGAAATTGAAAGATTTCTCTGTGAATATCATCTCCAGGTATGTGGGATTTCACTGGTGGATTCCTTTCATCCACTAGGTCCCTAGAATTTAGTTAGAATCTTGATTCCCTATATATTGCTTAGACCTAGGGTTTCTAGAACTTCAAATAATTGTTATTATTTAGCTGTTGTAGTGTTCTTAATAAGATTTTCATGTCTTCATAACATTGTTGCTTAGTTCCTTGCATGAAATTCAGAACCCTAGTTGTGTAGATTCGTCTAGTTTATGAATTACACTAGCTAGGATAGATAAATTATATATACATGCCTCATTTGTCAAATGTTTCATTACTAGTACTTAAATGTTGCATTTTTAGTTAGCATGTCAGAATATTGAGCTATCAAGTATATTTCAGTTATGTTGTATTGTACCCATTTTTAGTTGGGAGTAGGCTTAACACTAAGTGTGGCTAGGGTTAGTCACCCTCATAGTGCCAGGACTACGTGCCCCCGTAGGTTTATAAGTCCCCTTTATGGGCATTAATTTTAGTGATCATGCCAATCGTGCCTTTATACCCCTGACAAGGTATATTGGGTCCACTCGATGGGGAGTATACATCGGGCTTCACGTTTAACTAAAGTGGTTTTATGTCGGTTAGTAGTAGCTCCCTCAGTCACACTTTATTGCATTTGACCAGGTTTTCAGTTATAATTTAGTATTCGGTCTCAGTATGTTATGTACTTGGTCATTGCATTTAGTTTAGTTCATATTAAGTATATTTCAGTATATTTATCATGTTCAGATTAGATCATTTATCAGTTTGCTTTGTTCAGTTATGTATTTGTTCAAGTTTGTTCTATCCTGCATGCTCAGTACCTTTGAAGTATTGACGCATACTTTGTGCTATCTCTTTTCGTGATGTAGGTTCAGGTCCTCAACACTCAGTTCACGTGTAGATCGATTCCAGATCTATATTCAGCAGTATCAATGGTTAGTCCTCATTTTTCGAGGATGATATACATGTTCTTTTACATTCAGTCTTTTATTTCAGTTTCAGTTTTTCTAGAGTTAGTTGGGGGCATGTCCCATCATCTCTAGTCAGTTAGGGGTGTTGACACCCAATTTTGACCCTCCACAATTTAATCAATTTTCAAGCTTCTTCAGTATCAAACAATTTGAAATAATTGTTTTTTGAAATTAATCAAAAATGCTTTCGAAATTATTTTTTTAAGGCAACTTTTCTTTTTGCCATTTCCGTATAAAATACATCTCAATATATATTAGATTTATATATTTACTACTTTTGATAAAGAATAAGAAAAAATTGTTTTACCAAATTGAATGTACGTTTTATTTCCTTAAAAATTGACTAATTTGTGATTTAATTGGTATAGTTGATAATTTATTTCAAAATAATTATTTTTATCTTGTTGAAGTTAAGAAGCTTAATAATTAGTTAAAATTATGATTTATCCCCTTATCATATTCGGCTTAGTTCTAATCAAGTTCGGTTTGATGAAATATAGAGACCAAATAACATGTTCCTTTCTTTCTGCCTTTTAAGACCATTCATTTGGCTCAATTTATCCAAAATCGGCCAGCAGCTCCAACCCGGTCCATTTTCATTTAACCCAAATAACCTCAGACCTTTCTCTATTCCTCATTCTTCATAGCTTTTCAAACTCTCAGACCCAAAACAAATCAAGCTCCGATCCGTTTCTCTGTGGACGACGCCGTTCCAATTCCTTCGAATCAACAACAAAACGTGCTAGGCACGAGCTCATGTACGATCGAAGCATACAGAAATTTCCCTTAATGGTATTATCCTATCAATTTCAGGTTTTCTTTTTCAATTTCCTTCAAAATGGTACGAATCCGTACACTAGCCAGTGGGAAATCCTTATCCGCTCAAGGGTTTTCAAAATAATTTCCAAGTCCCACATCGTTTTCCCCCTCAATTTCGACCTAGAAGCTGCCTTATAAATACCCTTTTTTGCTCACTGTTCAAGGGAGGAAAATTTTCGGAGAACAAAGAGTACCCTAAAAGGCTTGGGAATTCTTGGTTCCATAGTTTAAAAATTTTAAACATTTTGTGGCCGTTCGAGTGGAAGAGGTGAAGTCGTCCTCTCAACTCGTCGTTCTGGTTCGCTGCCCAGAACCAGGTAATTTTCGATCTTTTCTTGAGTAATCTTTAGCTCTGTTTTCTTTCATTTTATCATTCATGTGTGTTGCTTATCTTTGTAATAGTTTAATCACTCTTTATCACCTTAAATGTGAATGTTCCTTTTTTTTCTTTTGTTTAGTATATTGCGGCTCTTGCCTTACTGTTGTTTTCTTTATTCTCCATTAATGTATGCTGCCTCACTGGGTCATGATTGAAAGTTTAAGTCTCTCTTGAATGTCTTATGGTTTTCTTTTAGTCCTCTAGCTTAAAGTAGATCAGTTTTGAGTAAGTCTTAAGTGCCTAAACTTGTTTACTTTGTAATCTCTTCATGGTTGTTTTCATGTAATTTGGAGTTGTGAATCTAAGTGAGGAAGCGCTGAAATTGCCTCGTCTTTCCATTTGAATTTGTATAATCTATGAAGACATTTGTCCAAGTCTCTAAATTAGCTATATGTTTTCTGGAAACATCATTAAGGACCTCTCCGCCAAGTTTTGATATGTTAAATTTTGGGAATCTGATTTTGTGCGAGTTTAAGTTGCCCTGCTTCTCATTGAATACTCTCATGATATGATTTTCTTTATCCTTAAGCATGATAAAATACTTGTGACACTCGGAAAATTAATTGTATAAATTAAGTAGCCTTCACTGTTTGTTCTAAATCATTTGAAATCGACTAGTTGATTTATTTGAAGTCAAGCCCCCCCCTTTTTTTTTCCTTTACATGGTTAAGTTTTAGAAATCAAATTGTCTATTCGGTTTTGATGTTCATTCTTGTTGTTGTCGAAGTGTTTGACTTCTTAATTGTTTAGTATCTATGTGTTGCTTTCAAGAGGTATGGTAGGATGTATGACTGAATGGTCATTAGCTTTGCTACTGGTATTTTTTTTTTATTTCATTTTATTTCATATTAGTGAAATTAGATTTAAATAGTTAGTCTTCAAATTTCCTTTTAGAACTATCAACTGTTTATTTACTGAGAATACATGTGTATACCATTATTTGTTTATATGCTATGTTATTATGCTCCTTTACAGTGCCATGTGTAAGAATATATTTGAGTTGATAATTAGTATTTTGTCTCTTCTCTTAGGAATAGGTTTAGGCTTTGTGATTAGATTTTGGATATTATGTACCTATTTAAATTGTTGTGATCAAAATGTAAAGTTTAGTATATAATGTCTAATCCATACTTCTTTGAAAGTTTTGTACCTATTCGGAAGTTTACTTGTGAGGTTCGGTTTATTATTATAAATAATTTGAGTGTCTATATTTATTATCAAGATGAAAGGATTCATTGTTGCATCCAAATGATTTGTTTAATATTTTGTGAAGTCTTATCATGTCAAGTTATTAATTTTATCTCATTTTGCATGAACTCTCTTGTTCGAGTCCAATTGGACCATCTCTTGCATACTCCTCTTCTTGAGTCAACCTCATCCAAGTCGTGAAAGAGAAGCTAGTATTATTGGGTTAAAACCCAAAAGCCAACATCAATGATAGCTCAAAAAGAGCCAAATTGAAAGTATTTGGGTTCAAATTGACAGAAATGAACATCGACAGGCAGCAGCTTAAGAAAGCCGAAATGAAACATTCTTGGGTTCAAACCCAAATGCATCAGTGGCAACAACTATCAGGAACAAATTGTGGTGGTCAAATTGGCTAAAAGTTAGGCCTAAGGCCTAGTTTTCTTATTTTGCTTTATTCTCGTACCTCCTAGTTTTAGCTCATCTTATTTCTCTTATTGTATTACTGCGATACTTGACTCTTAATTAACTTAGATGAATCCTTTGGAGGTTTTTAATGGCTTTTATGTGTCGTTACTTGTTTATTCAAGTATTCAAATTTTCAAAATGCAAACTAAGCCTCAAGATTAACTTGAGAATTATTCATATTCTTTCATAGTTAGTATTTGGCTTTCAAATCCACTCTTAAGTTATTGTGTTGATTTTTCGACTCAAAAACTTGAATCGGATAAAAGGTCAAGTCAAAATTTTATTTTGACGCTATGACATTTGAATTATTTCATTATTTGGGATAATATGAATGTACTATCCAAAGATTTCTCTATATATATATTTTTTATTTTTTAAAAATAAATAAGATTATTCAAGTAATTTAAGTTTTCTTTTAAAATAGCCAAGCTTTTAAATCCATTGGTCAACCGCGTGTTAGCGGATTCTCTAAGATGCCTAAACCCTTCCTTAGAGAACTATTTGAACCCTTACCCGACTCTGGTTTATTCAAATGTTTTCTTTTAAAAATTATCCTTTTTAATGGTTTTCTTAATTTTTCCTAAAAAATTAAGTGGCGACTTCCAAATTGTAATTTTTTTTTTTTCAAAACTCGACAAAATTGCCAAAGTTGCGAAAATGGTCTCGAAACCTTAGTTTTCGAAATCGTGTCGTAACAAGGGGCTTATTTCAGACATAGTTTTCGATTCAGCTTTAGCTTGGAGTGAATGTTTAGTAGCATTAACTCTTGCTCAGTTTTCATATATTCAGACTAATATTGGTATTCCCCATAATTCAGTTTATCTTATGATTTAAGATTCCGCATAGTATTTGTTGTTCAGTTGTTTAAGTATGCTCATGATATGCCAGTTTAGGGTTAGCTTGGGGTCACTCGTGATCCTAAGTCCCGTGTTTACGTCAAGTGGGTAGCCTAAGTGTGTGAAAATCTTAGTATCAGAGCATTAGGTTTAATAGTCCTAGGATATCTGAAAAACTGTACTTAGTAGAGTCCCTTTCATATCTGTGAAGCGCGCCACACCTATGTCAGGGAGGCTACAAAGTGTTTTAGGAAAAACTTCATTTTATTGTTATTTCTTATCGTGCATGGGTTTGATCTCCTTTCTAACTTGACGTAATGCGTTTCAAATCATGCCTCCTCGTAGAGCTTACACAAGGAATGCTAATGTCCGCAACGCTAACACAGTTCCTCCAGTCCCAGATCATGAGGTTTTGAATGTAGAGTTTTGGAATGCTATCCAGCTCTTGGCTCAAAGTATAGCCAACTAGAACAATTAGCGGGTTCCAGTTCCTGCAAATACTAGTGGTGGATCAATGGCAGCTAGGGTCTGAGATTTTGTTTGGATGAATCCGCATGAATTTTTAGGGTCGGAAGTTGGTGAAGACCCCCAAAACTTCATTGATGAGGCCAAGAAAATCTTTGGAGTGATGAAAGTGACTAGAAATGATAGGGTAGATTTGGCGTCCTACCAGCTTAAGGATGTGTCTCACATATGGTTCACGCAGTGGAAGGAAAACAGGGGTGAGAATGGAGCTCCTGTGACTTTGGAGTGTTTTACCGGAGATTTTCTGGACTGGTTCTTTCCAAGGGAGTTGAGAGAAGCTAAAGCTCAGGAGTTTATGAATTTGAGACAAGGTTCCATGTCAGTCCAGGAGTAAGAACTTAAGTTTACCCAGCTCTTGAGGTATGCTCCACATATGGTTGTCGATCCTAGGGAACAAATGAGTAAGTTCCTATTTGGGGTATTTGACATGGTGAAAACAGAGTGCAGAAATGTAATGTTGTTGGAGGATATGAATATCTCTAGGATCATGACTCATGCTCAGTAGGTTGAGGGAGACAAGCTAACAGAACTGGCTAAGGACAACAAGGCTAGAACAGCCAACTATGAGTACTCTTAGTAGAAATCGGGTGGTGGAAATCGCTCACAGTTTCAGCAGAAATCTTCAGCTCCAACACCTTCATCAGCTAGTGCTCCATCCCTTAGGTTTCGATAGGATCACAAAGGTAGGGCATTAGGATCTAAGTCTTAGGGGAGTACTTCAGGTAACAGGACCTACCCAACTTGTCCAAAGTGTGGTAAGAACCATTCGAGTGAGTGTCTTGCACGAAAGGAAGGATGTTTTGGGTGTGGTCAGTCTGGTCATAGGTTGAGAGATTGTCCTTCTTCCAAACAGGGACAAAGAGGTAATAATAATAGGGCTAATCTACAGCTCCAGCAGCACCAACAGGTCGCCCAACTCAGCAGGGTGCTTCATCCAGTATAGGTGGCGGTCAGCGCTAGAACAGGTTGTATGCTCTCCAAGCTCGCCAGGACCAGAAAGATTCTCCTGATGTGGTCACTGGTATGCTACAAGTCTTTGATTTGGAGGTTTATGCTTTGTTATATCCAGGAGCAACTCTTTCCTTTGTAACTCCATATATAGTAGTGAACTTCGGTGTTAGTCCAAAAACTTTGTCAGAACCCTTCTCAGTCTCTACTTCAGTTGGTGAACCATTTATAGCTAGACATGTATACATAAATTGACCTGTCACAGTCTCTCAGAAAATCACCTCAGCAGATCTTGTAGATTTAGAATTGGTAGAGTTTGATATCATTCTAGGCATGGATTGGTTACAAACCTGTTATGCCTCAGTCGATTGTAGAACTAGGATCGTTCATTTTCAGTTTCCAAGTGAACCAGTCTTAGAATGGAAGGGTAGTATCTTTATGCTTATGGGTCGATTCATTTCCTACCTTAAAGGCAGAAAGATGATTTCCAAGGGGTACATCTATCATCTTGTTCAGGTTAAGGATTCAAGCTCCGAAGCCCCAACTCTTCAGTCAGTTCCAGTAGTAAATGAGTTTCCAGAAGATCTTCCCAGAGTTCCTCCCGAAAGGGAAATCAACTTCGAAATTGATCTCCTTCTAGATACCCAACTTATTTCGATTCCTCCTTACAGAATGGCTTCAGCTAAGCTTAAGGAATTGAAAGAATAGTTGAAAGACCTTCTAGATAAGGGCTTCATTAGACCTAGTATTTCTTCGTTGGGGTGCTCCAGTGCTATTCATGAAAAATAAATATGGTTTTCTCAGGATGTGCATTGACTATCGGCAGTTGAACAAAGTTAGAATCAAGAATAAGTACCTAAACCCCATGATTGATGACTTGTTAAACCAACTACAAAGTGCTAGTCATTTTTCGAAAATAGACCTCATATCTGGTTATCATCAGCTTAGAGCCAGAGATAGTGACATCCCAAAAACAACCTTAAGAACTCGGTATGGTTATTATGAATTTGTATTTATGTCATTTCGACTAACTACTGCTCCTGCTCCTGCAGTTTTCATGGATTAATGAACATGGTGTTCAAGAAGTATTTGGACTTGTTTGTTATCGTTTTCTTTGATGATATCCTCAGCTACTGTAGGAATGAGGAAGAACATGTGACTCATCTGAGAGTTGTTTTGCAGACTCTCAAAGATCGCCAGTTATTCGCTAAGTTTAGCAAATGTGAGTTTTGGTTGCAATCAGTTACTTTCCTTGGTCATATAGTGTCTAGCGAAGGGATCCAAGTGGATTCTCAAAAAATAGAGGCAGTGAAGCAATCGCCCAGACCCACCTCTTCTACAGTTTCCTGGGATTAGCCGGTTATTACAGAAGGTTTGTGGAAGGATTTTCATCCATAGCTTCTCCATTGACTAAGTTGACTTAGAAAAAATATAAGTTTCAGTGGTCAGATGAGTGTGAGAAGAACTTCTCAGAACTGAAAACTAGGGTTCAGACGGTTATATGATCTATTGTGATGCATCCAGAGTCGGCCTAAGTTATGTGTTGATGCAGTGAGGTAATGTTATACCTTACGCTTCTAGATAGCTTAAAGTTCATGAGAAGAACTATCTGACTCATGATCTCGAGCTTGCAACCGTAGTATTTTCCCTAAATATTTGGATACATTACTTGTATGGTGTTCATATAGATGTGTTCAAAGACCATAAGAGCCTTCAGTATGTGTTTGCCCAAAAAGAGTTGAATCTTCTCTAGAGGAGATGGCTTGAATTCCTCAAGGACTATGACATGAATGTGCTTTACCATCCTGGTAAGGCCAATGTAGTAGCCTATGCTCATAGCAGACTATCTATGGATAGTGTAGCACATGTTGAGAAAGAAATGAATGAATTGGCAAAAGTTGTTCACCGGCTTGATTGCTTTGGAGTTTGCCTTATGAACATATCAGATGGTGGCGTGATAGTTCAGAATGGGTCAGAATCTTCATTGGTAGCGGAGGTTAGGGAAAAACAAGACAGTGATCCCATATTGCTTCAATTGAAGGGTGAAGTTCATCGGCAGAAAGTTGAGGTTTTCTCCCAAGGGGAGATGGTGTGCTTCGTTACCAGGGTTGTTTATGTGTTCCTTAGGTGGGTTAGTTGAGATAGCAGATTCTTACAGAAGCCCATAACTCCAGGTATTCTATTCATCCAGGTGCCACTAAGATGTACCGTGATCTGTGGGATGTTTTTTGGTGGAATGGCATGAAAAGGGATATAGAAGATTTTGTGGCTAAGTGCCCTAATTGTCAACAAGTGAAGGTAGAACATCAGAAACCAAGAGGTATGACTCAAGAGATTAACATTCCTACATGGAAGTGGGAAGTGATAAACATATATTTCATTACGGGATTACCTCGTACTCGCAGACAACATGAATCAATTTGGGTAATAGTAGACAGAGTTACTAAGTCCGCTCACTTTTTGGCTGTTAAGACTACAGATTCGACGGAGGACTATGCCAAGCTTTACATTAATGAGATAGTCAGGTTGCATGGGGTTCCTTTGTCTATCATCTCAGATAGAAAGTCCTTAATTTACCTCTCATTTCTGGAAGTCATTTTAGAATGGTCTTGGTACTTAGGTAAATCTTAGCACAACATTTCATCCACAGATGGATGGTTAGGTAGAGCATACTATTCATACCTTATAGGATATGTTGAGAGCTTGTGTGATAGACTTCAAGGGTAGTTGAGATGATTACCTACCTCTCATATAGTTTGCCTACAATAATAGATACCATTCCAGTACTTAGATGGCCTCTTCTGAGGCATTCTATGGGCGTAGATGTAGATCTCCACGTTGTTGGTTTGAAGTAGGTGAAGCATTGATTGGGTCAGATTCGGTTCATGATGCTATGGAAAACGTTAAGCTCACCAGAGATAGACTTAAAACAGCCAGAGTCGTCAGAAGTCCTATGCAAATGTAGGGAGAATGGACATGGAGTTCCAAATCGATGATTGGGTTCTTATGAAAGTATCACCTATGAAGGGCGTGATGAGATTTGGCAAGAAAGGGAACCTCAGTCCTAGATATGTAGGCCCTTACAGGATCTTGAAAAAGGTTGGTAAAATGGCTATGAGTTAGAGTTGCCAGCAGAACTAGCAGTTCCAGTCTTTCACATTTCCTTGTTGAAGAAGTGTATGGGTGATCCAACATCTATAGTTCTATTAGAAAGTGTGGTTGTTAAGGATAGTCTCACTTATGAAGAGGTGCAAGTTGAAATTCTTGATCGTCAGGTTTGAAGGTTGAGAAACAAAGAAGTTGCTTCAGTTAAGGTGTTGTGGAGGAGTCAGTCTGTGGAGGGAGCTACTTAGGAAGCAGAAACAACTATGAAGGCCAAGTATGCTCACCTCTTTCCCTCCGATTCCATTCCAGCTTGAGGTAATAGTTCCTCTCCAGTCTCTCAGTTTACTCTTGCATAAATTCGGTCTTTGTGTCATATTCCTTCAGTTAGTCTTGCATTTTTAGCGTATTTGTATGTTCTTGGAACTTAGTCGAGTAAGATTTCAGTTTCCAATACTTAGCAGTAGGGATTGCAGCTTCTTCCCTCCATATTCAGCTAGTTTAGTCTTCATTTGAGGATGAATGTTCCCAAGAGGGTGATAATGTAACACTCTAGATTTGGAAAAGTAAAAATATAAATTTTCAGCAGTTGCAGGTGCAGCCAATGGGGGGCCACCTACGGACCGTAGGTGGGGTCCGTGGTTGCCCACCTGCAACTCCCTCCCCAAAACCCCTTAAAGTTCAGCTAAGTCTTGACCTACGCCAGGACCTATGGACCGTAGGTGGGACCACAATCCGTGGTCCATAACCCTAGATTCCAACTTTCTGATGTCAATCGACGGACTGACAACGACCCGTCGATGGCCCTTTCAAATTTTAAGTTAGGGTCATTTTGGTCTTTTCCCTATACATTAGACACCTAAACTACGTTGTTTAATCCCTATACTAGGTCGTTTTGGTCATTTTAAGCCTAGTAATTAAATCAAAACTTACCCTAGTCAATTCATTCTCCAAAATTCGACCAAACCAGAAAAAAAAAAAGAAACAGTCGACCAAAACACTTCCAAGAATGCAACAAGGTTTCTCTAGTTCCAGCCCTGAAATCGAAAGATTTCTCCGTGAATATCATCACCAGTTATGTGAGATTTCACTGGTGGATTCCTTTCATCCACTAGGTCCGTAGAATTCAGTCAGAATCTTGATTCCCTATATATTGCTTAGACCTTAGGTTTCTAGAACTTCAGATAATTGTTATGATTTAGCTGTTGTAGCGTTCCTAATCATATTTTCATGTCTTCGTAACATTTTTTCTTAGTTCCTTGCATGATATTCAGAACCCTAGTTGTGTAGATTTGTCTAGTTCATGAATTACACTAGCTAGGACATATAAAAATATATACATGCCTTAGTTATCAAATGTTTCATTACTAGTACTTAAATGTTACATTTTCAGTTAGCATGTCAGAATATCGAGCTATCCAGTATATTTCAATTATGTTGTATTGTACACATTTTTAGTTAGGAGTAGGATTAACACCGAATTGGACTAGGTTCAGTCACCCTCATAGTCCTAGAACTATGTGCCCCCGTAGGTTTATAAGTTCCCTCTATAGGCATCAACTTTAGTGATCACATCAATCATGCCTTTATACCCCTGGCAAGGTATATTTGGTCCTCTCAATTGAGCGTATACATCAGACTCCACGTTTAGCTCACGTGGCTTTATGTCGGTTAGTAGTAGCTCCCACAATCAGACTCTATTGCATTTGACTAGGTTTTCAGTTATATTTAGTATTCAGTCTCAGTATGTTATGTACTTGGTCATTGCATTCAGTTAAGTTCATATTTAGTATATTTGAGTATATTTATCATGTTCAGATTAGATCATTGCTCAGTATGCTTTGTTTAGTTATGTATTTTTTCAGCTTTATCCTATCCTGCATGCTCAGTACCTTTCAAGTACTTACGCATACTCTGTGCTACATCTTTTTGTGATGTAGGTTCAGGTCCTCAACATTCAGATCACGTGTAGATTGGTTCTCGATCCATATTCAACAATATCAATGGTGAGTCCTCATTCTTCGAGGATGATAGACATGTTCTCTTACATTCAGTCTTTCATTTCAGTTTCAGTTTTGCTAGAGTTAATTGGGGGCATGTCCCAACATCTCTAGTCAGTTAGAGGCTTATTTCAGACATAGTTTTAGATTCAACTTTAGCTTGAGGTAAATGTTTTGTATCATTAACTCTTGCTCAGTATTTATATATACAGACTAATATTGGTTTTCACCGTAGTTCAGTTTATCTTATGATTTAAACTTCCGCATAGTATTTGTTGTTCAGTTGTTTAAGTATGCTCATGATATGCCAACTCAGAGTTAGCTTGGGGTCACTCGTGATGCTATGTCCCGTGTTTACATCATGGGGGTAGCCTCAGGGCGTGACAATCATGTCATAATATTCTGGTTCTTGAATGTGTACAAATACTTCAATGATCTCTTTCTCTGATATGGAAGGTCGGATCCTGGACGCCTCCTCCCTCCACCTATATGCATATTCACAGAAGCTTTCAGTGGATTTCTGCTTGATTTTCTCTAAAGAATAGCAATCAGGAACGATCTCCACATTATAAGCAAACCGCTCAATGAAGTTCCTAGCCAATGTGTTCCAGCTAGACCATTGTTTCTTCTCTTGGGAGGTAAGCCATTCCAAGGCCTCTCCACTTAAGGTTCAGATAAAGAGTTGCATTAGCAATTTCTCATTCTTTCCAACCCCTATGAGTTGATCACAATAAGATGAACTTCTGGTTCTCCCAAAAGTGTTAAATTTTGGCACTTTGAACCCTTCTGGCAGGTCCAAATTCAGATGGATACACAATTCTTTATAGTTTAGTCCCACAACATCTGAAGTATAGTGAAACTTCTTTATGGCTTTCATGATCTCTTCTTTTATACTCTGTTTGCAATTTCTTCTTTGGCCCTCCACTCTTTCTCTTGTTCCTCATAGTGATCGAGTTAAGGATATGTGGGTTAGGGAAGATGTGGTTCTGTGTGGATTGGGATATAGAACGTGGGTTTTTGAAGTAAGGGTTGAGCGGTAGATGGGTTTTGGGCATTTTGAGTAGGGGTTTGGTATACAGAGGGAATGCATGGATTTTTTGGCGTTTAGGTTCTGAGGGTGAGGAAAGTTTTAATAATTGTTTGCATTTTGGCTCTTAAGAAGGGGGAAGTTTTGGGAATTGTTGACATTTTGTCTCTACGGGTGAGGGAAAGTCTGAGAATTCTTTGGGTTTAGGCTTTGAAGGGGAGGAAAGGTTTGAGAGTTGTCGATATTTGGGTTTTGAAGAGGATGCAATGCTTGGTATGAAGTGCTAGCATGATGTGAGTTAGGGGTGGTTAAGTTGATAGTGGTGGAGTTTTGAACATGGATAGTGGGTGGGTTATTTAGGACACGATCGGGGTTTGGATTCAGAGGAGGAAAATAGAATGGAGCCCTAGCCAGTTTTGACAAATCTCACTTTTTCTGTTTCTCAATCCTCATCTCAGCGATCTGTAGCATAAATTATGCAATCAACTCATTTTGTTCAGCGGCAGACGGATCCACTATAGCAATTTCAGTTGAGCCAATATCCTCACTATTATCAGTTATTTTTCTTTTCCTTTCAACAAATTTTGGTTGGGGAAGGAACCTTTGAGAGCTTTCGATCGTGCGAAGTATGGATGCTCGGTCAGTTTATCAACACAAATCAATTCTAATTACCTGATGAAAGAAAAACAACTCACAACACAAACATGTTAGTCTTTGTTCATAACATATAATGCAAAATATCACATAAAGGGAAAAAATCAAAACACAAAAGTTGTTTTGTTTGAAGACAAGCTAGCCCACGAATATTGGGAGTTAACCAAATAAATAGAATTTATCTATTTGATTTGGAATTTAGTGTATCAGGAAGGTTTACTTGATCTCGCATCTTTCACAATTGTAAATCAAAATTCGTTATTGTATAATTTATATTTCTTTGTAAAAATGAAGGGGGGAAAATAAGCTTTTAAAAGATAGGGTTAGGCCTTGAAAGGCTGCCTACGTATATCATGAAGGAGAAATTAGGTCTTACGCAGTTCTACTAGATTGAGTCTCTTTCCATTGAGATGAAAAATCAACCTTTTTGAGAGGAGGGAGTAAGATTTGAAAATGACGTTCAATTTTTGTTGGAAAACTAAAGACTCGAGGAGTATTTGAACGTGCTTTCAATAGTGACTTGATATTTGTGTTTAGGAGTTCTAGAAAATTTCCAAAAAGGAATGGGCTAGAATATCTCCAAATAAACCAACATATTGACACAAGCAGTTATAGCATATAAAGAGTTATTGCGAGTTCTAACATATATGCTACCCTTTGTACCAAGGGTAGTTATAACGATTTGAAGGATGCATAACACTATTTGAAAGGTTTCATTGCCCTCAAAACCCATATTTATACAATCTGTATGAATAAACAGAAGGGGGTACATAATAGGGAGAATGGGGATATAAATAATCATGCCCACACAAGGGCACGATCCAAAACTATGCCTCCATGGAAGGTTTTTTGCTCTTGATTTTCAAATGCCAACGTCTTTTGGATGAAACGGTAACTTGTGAAGATCCTTCTTCGAATAAGCTATTAAAATCTACTCCTACTCCCAAGGGACAATAATTTGTCAATTGACGTATACATCCTCCAAATTTAAACGCATAATTATGATTGTCCATTTAAGCCATGTGCCATTTTGGACTCAAGGTGGTCTTTCTAATGGGGCAACACACCTTGGGTGTTGGGTTTTCTTAGGTCAATGCACTAAATTCAATGATTTGGCTTCGCTATATGTTAGTTGGCTAAGAGTGGGCTTTATTTTGAAGTGGACTGGTGACCCAAGTGAACAACTCAAGCTACAGAAGATAGCATTCGTCGACCATCCAGTGGCCAACTCATTTTGCTAGGGTACCCCGATAAACAATTTGGATTCAATGGTTGTGACCCGCATTACCGTTAGTTAGGCTTTCAATTTAAAAATGTGCCACTAGGTGGAATACATGTTATGCAAGCAATGACAATTTAATATTCAAACTTTAATCACAGAAAGCGCAAACAATGAAACAATAACTAATTATTACATACCAAATAGTCATCATTTTTGTCTATGTTAAGAAATAACTGATTTTTAAAATCGATTCAACTTTCAGAGAAAAATTAATTTTTAAAGGAGTCACCACTTAATTTTTATAAAAAACAAACTAAGAAAACTTAACTTTAAGTCATAATCACGACAATCAAAACAATGACAAATTCATTTAAGGCTTCTCATTATGAAACAGAAACCGAAATCTAAAAGAAAAATCATAACAACATATTCAAACAAGATTAAGGTCTAGAAAAGATTAGGAAATGCAATTTTAGACGTCTTTCCAACAGCTTCAGCAAATAATACGATAAGAAGCTATTCCAAGATCACGTATATGAGCTCATGAGGACATTTAGATTCCAAACAAAACAAGAACAAGATCACTGATTCCTTTTTTGTCACAAATCAATGAACATATCCATTTTCACCAAATGACTTGTTGCCTTGAAGAATTTTAAGCATTCAAATACTACAACACTTTAAATCTTACAAGTTTTATCAAATCAAGATCAACTTACAGACATAAACTTACTAACACATAATGCAAGGAACTTGGACCATGCTAATGAAGCAACAAAGTGAGAAAGAAAAGAATTTACTGCACTATATTTGTTACTTGAACATTAGCTAATCTCATTACTATAAGACCTGATATGGAGAACTAAAGAGAGGATGATCAGAAGAGAGAAATAGGCAGTAATATGGAAAGAAAACACGAACTAGAAATGGACTAAAATATGGAAATCATTTTTTTTTTACATTTTAAGATAGAGTCAACAACATTCAAGTGAAAATAAAGACGATCAATAATAAAGACATATAAATGAACTCGAAACAATTTGATATCCTAACTCATTCATTTAACTGAAGGTTGAAGAATGAAGAACATGGCATCGAACACTGAATACTACTGCAGATTCATATTAGCAGGTGTAAATTAAGGCTAGTAGAGCCGTTCAAAATCAAATGAGATAAGTGTTGGAATGTATGCGTCCACTAACAGTCAATGGACCAGGTCCCTTGACATAGTAAGAACAGTAATATAAGCACAAGCAGTAAATAAAGCAACACAAGCACTTTACGTGGAAACCCCCTTGCTCAAGGGCGGTGAAAACCACGACCTGTCCTCAAAGGCTTTTCAACCCAACTCCATTTCTCTCAAACGGAGCAACGATTCAGATTACAACAAATTGCAACCTAGGAATTTACCTCTAAATCCCTTCCCCCTCAATGTAGCAACCATACTACAAGAGAGCAACTAAGAAATAACTATATTACCCACTAAGCTACCCCAATCTAGATAACTTAGAATTAACTAAGCAACATACGGTTGCCCACTAAACTACCTACTTCTAGATGACTTAGAATTTGACTAAGCAGCAAAAGCGCTTCCCACTAAATAAGTTAACTTCATCTGATTTAGACTTTTGATTGAACTAACAAACGATCTTTCCAACCAGGTTTCTCAGTTTGTGCTTTGGCCAGTTGGGCCTTTAATAGTGTTACCTCAGCATCCTTCTTTCAAACAAGTACCGTCATTTCCTCCAGTTCATGCTTGAGTTGATCCCGTTCAGCCACTAACTAAGACATGTTGCTCAGTTGTCCTATTTTAACCTCTATGAACTCACACTCGACCAAGGTACTTAGAGAGATGGACTGTTTAACCATGCCAGGAATACCTGCTCCCACATGAACATTCAGGGGGTTGAACACTTTAGTGAGGAAGTACCCATATCCCATTCCATGTTTGCCTTTAAGTTTCATGCAGTTTTATACATATGCTCCAATATAAGTGTTGGGAGATTCAGTGGTTTGAACTTGCAGAGTGATTCCATTAGAAGTAGATCAGCCGCAGAGGCAACTATTCGCTTCTCGGATCGTGGGAGAAGTTCTTTGTTGACAAACTCAAACAATAATTGGTACTCCCCTTTCATAAGTTTCTTTTGAATGCCTGCATGGTGCATGTCAGGAAGTTTGGAACGCTCATTTGCAAAGTTCTGACTGCAGAGTTTGTTGCTAATGGGATATCCTCTGACACCATATCACTCTCAGAGAGTTCATTTTAAACTACCAAAACTCCCTCAACAGGTATATCAGTCTCCACTTCCCCAGCCTTTCTTCTTTTCTATTTTCAGTAGTGCTTGTTTTGTCTGTCTTTAGAGCATCACCGATAAATTTTTGGGTGGTTGCTCTGGTGGATGGTTTCCTTTTCGGTGTCTCCTCAATGACTTTCTCCTTTCCCTTCGTGGTGATAGGGACCATTCTTTTTTGTACATCCCATCTACGAAAAGTGTTGTCCTCTTCAGTTTTGTCTGAATCACTGGGGAAGGGAGTCCAACATTTGGTGTTTTGTCAAATATCGGTTCAGTGTTCCTAAGAAGATCCTCTGCAAAACTACTCTCCTCCTCATTCCTCAACCCTTCTCTCATTTGTGTCAAACTCTCTATAACCATATTCTCACTAGCAGCGAGAATATTGAATTCAGAGTGCTTACTCTCCGAAAGTTCACCCTCAAACAGACAATCAGATAGCACAGACAAATGGGGATCAAGTTGACATGAGGGTGCCGAGTTATTAAAATCTATAGGAGACATGGGAGTAGGATAACTGGTTTAAGTAATGCTGACCAGAGGAGTGATCGACATTTTTGATGGAGAGGGAAAATCAGAAGACATGTAGAAGGTTACTGGATCTATTTCGTTCAGGATACCTGGCGTTTTCATAGTAGAGGGTGGTGATTGAGACATGATCAAAAAAGGAGGGGAAGGGAGGGGGGGGGGAAAGAGAAAGACTTGAAAAAAAATTAGGGTTTTCAGGAGATTCAAAGAAGTTTGAAATGTTTGAGTAGAGGATTATAGGGAAGAGATATAAAAAAAAATGAAAGGGTGTGTGAGGTCCCTGAGTAGACGCATCGCTTGGACTTAAAGCCATGGGACAAACGGCCAGAATAGCTGATGACTGACATGTGGAGGTCACAACGGTTCTCAATAACAATTTAAAATCAATGAACAAAATACTGACCTTTAGACAGGACCAAGTCCCTATCTGCAAGTAGAGAATATTGACTTCTGAATGGTTGAGATCTTTCCTTACTCCTCCAGTTCCTCATGAGTGTATACCTGTAGAAAGTTACACGATTGGTCTTGCAAAAACAAGGCATTACAAATAATAAGGATACCTGCCCTACAGACCATAGACACTGAGGGTTGGATGCCTTGAATAGAGAGCCAGCTCAGTCTTATTTCATCATCCCCATCTTCATTCTGTTACTCTCAACTGATCCTTGCTTAGAGCCTTGGCGAATATATCAATAATTTAATCTTTGGTTCTACAGTACTGCATACAGATGTCCCCTTTTCAACATTATCTCTTTGGAAGTGATGCCTAACATCAATATGCTTGGTTCTCTTGTGTTGAACCAAAATTTTCCCCATATTGACCGCACTTGTATTGTCACGCATGAGTGGAATAGAATGAGTTGAGTATTCCAAAGTCCTTTAATTGCTGCTTTATCTATAATAGCTGTGCACAACAAGATGTAGTTGTAACATATTCTGCCTCCGTTGTGGAGAGAGCCATATAGTTTTGTTTCTTAGTTCCCCATGAAATGAGTGAAGAACCGAGAAAGTGAGTCATTCCAGAAGTGCTTTTCCTGTCCACCTGGTAACCTGGAAAATATGCATGTGCATACCCTACCAATTCAAATGAGTCTTCGACTGGATAGAAAAGGACTAGGTCACTGCCTTTTTTAGATATCTCAGAATCCGCTTGGTAGCCTTCAAGTGTGACTCCCTGGGACATGATTGAAATCTTGCACACATGCCTACAATTAAGACTATGTCAGGTCTCCTTGCTTTGAGATACAACAATGATCCAATAATCCCTCTGTACATAGTCTGATTTACTAAGGCATCAGTATCATCTGCACCCAATTTTGATTTAGTGCTCATAGGGGTGTCAATGGGCTTGGAATCTACTATATAAAATTCTTCAGCAACTCCTTGATATATTTTTCTTGACAAATTGGGATACCACTTGAGGTTTTCTTGATCTGCAGCCCTAAGATGAAATTTATCTCTCCTATCATACTCATTTCAAACTCATTCCCCATTAGTGAGGCAAATTATTCACATAGGACCTCAGAGGTTGCTTCAAAGATAATACCGTCCACATATACTTGAATAATAAGAAACTTTTTGCCTCTAGTCTTTAGGAATAAGGTGTTGTCTATCTTCCCCTTGTTGAATCCATTTTTCTGAAGAAATATGGACAACCTTTCATACCACGCTCTAGGAGCCTGTTTCAGTTCATACAATGCCTTATCCATCTTGAACATATGATTTGGACAATCAATATCCTCAAAGCCAGGTGGTTGCTTTACATACACTTCTTCCTTCAAGTCGCAATTTAGGAATGCACTTTTGACGTCCATTTGAAAAAGCTTGAATTCCATGAAGGCTGCAAAGGCAATAAGAATTCTGATGACCTCCATTTTTAGCAACAGGAGCAAATGTTTCATCATAGTCAATGCCTTCTTCTTGATTGTAGCCTTGAACCACCAACCTTGATTTGTTCCTTGTGCTAACACTATTTTCGTCAAGTTTGTTTCTGAACACCCATCTGGTCCGGATGATGGTTCTGTCAGCATGTCTTGGGACTCGGTGCCATACTTTGCTCCGCTCAAACTAATGAAGTTCTTCTTGCATGGAGTTCAGTCAATCAATATCTTTCAAGGCTTCCTTGATATTCTTTGGCTTAACGTTGGATATGAATGCTGAAAAAGCCACCAGATTTCTAGCTTTGGATCTGGTCTGCATCTCAGAGTTCAAAGGGGAGACAAGATTGTCAAGAGGATGAGATGACATATGTTTACACCTTGACTGGGCATTTAGGGGTTGAGGCTGATCTGTTTGCTCTTCTTCCTCTTCAGAGACATTTTCTCCAGGTCGAGATGAATCATCTGGATCTGCATTGTCAGATGAACCAGGTCCTTTGCCAGGCTTATCACATTCTTTTACTTCTTCGGTTGTATCCTGATCAACAACTTCAAGATCTTGACTTCTTTCACCCAGTGATTCATTCACTCTGTCTCTCTGAATCTGAATAAGTTCTTCCAGATCATCTTCATATTTGTGATTTATATCTGACAAGGCACCAACTTCATCAAAAATCACATGAATACTTTATTCAACACATAAAGTCCTATTATTGTAGACTCTGTAGGCCTTGCTGGAGGGTGAGTATCCACAAACAGTCCTTCATCGCTTCTATGATTAAATTTTCCTAGATCATCTTTGTCATTGTTCAGTACAAAACACTTGCATCCAAAATCCCTTAGATAACTCTGCTTGGGCTTTCTGTTGTTGAGTAGCTCATATGACATTTTGTTCAGTAGGGACCTGATCAAGCACATGTTAGTCACATAGCAGGCAGTGTTGTCTGCTTCAGCCCAAATTTTTTTGGGAAGAGTTGAGTCAATGTGCATGGTTCAAGCTATGTCAACCGGAGTTCTCTTCTTCCTTTCCACAACACCATTTTGTTGGGGTGTTCTCGGAGCAGAAAAATTATGATGAATTCTATTTTCAGCGCAGAAGTTGTCAAACTTTGCATTTTCAAATTCATTTCCATGATCGGACCTAATCCCTGCAGTCTTGAAGTTCAACTTTGTCCGAATCATTTTGATGAAAATCATCAACACGTCGTACGTCTCCTCTTTGGACTTGAGGAACATAGTTCAAGTGAACCTTGAATAATCATCAACAATCACCAGAATATACTTCTTCCCACCTCTACTTTGAACTCTCATGGGTCCCGCACAAATCCATATGAATTAGTTCGAGTGGTCTTGAGGAACTTACTTGCTTCTTTGACTTGAAGGAGGATCAGGTCTATTTACCTTTGACACATGCATCACACACCTTATCATCAATGAACTTTAGTTTTGGTAAGCCATGAACCAGGTCCTGGAGAAAAGTTTGTTCAGTAGAGAGAAGCTCACATAACCGAGCCTTCTATGCCATAAGTTAGCATTCTCACTTTGAGCACTGAGACATGTTAGATCCTCTCCCTAAGCAGTATCCAAGTCAGTCACGTACCTACTCTTTTGCCTTCTTGCCGTCAAGATCACCTCTTTTGTTACCAGATTGGTAACGATGCACTTTTCTGATAGAAACCTGAATTCATTTCCCTTGTCACATATTTGAGACACACTGAGAAGACTATATTGCAGTCCACTCACATAATATACATTCTCGATGGAGTGTTCCAGCGATTTTCTGATTCTCCCAACTCCAAGAATATACCCCTTCTTTCCATTTAATAGATACACCTCTGCCTTGAAGTGCCTTGTGTGATAGGAAGTTCTTAGTCCTTCCGATCATATGCTTTGAACATTGACTATCCATGAACCAGCATTGACTGCCACTTCCTCCACTCCCTGCAACAGAAATCACTTGTCAGACTTGGGAACCCATTTCATTCTGAGTCCCAGTAAAAAAATAAAGGCATGATAAGTGAACTTTTTATCCAATGAGGAAGAACTGTCTTTTTCACCTTGGAAGTTCTGGTAGTGGGAGAAGGTCCCTTGTTATGCACAGTTTTCTGATTGGTGTAGGAAGAAAGGTTTTCTTGGGACCTTTTAAAGGTTGGACAATCCCTTTTCAGGTGACCATTCAGCCACAATGAAAGTACAATAGATTGTCAGACATAGACACATACTTGCTATGAGGATTATAGGGAGAATTAATGTTCAGACTACTTAACCCTTTCCAACTGCTTTGGATTTGACTAGTAATGCTAGAGAGTAGCTTAAAAGAGCTTGCCCATCTCATAGATTTTTCTAGTTCTTTTCTAAGACGGACCAGATCCCTTTCCATTTGATTATTTCTCTCTAATGGCAGTGCGAGTTTAGTTTTGGCACTATTCAGTCGAGTTTCTAGCTCTAGTTGCAGGTTGCTAGCTTCTCCCTTTCCTTTGCCACATTTTTCACTCATCATTTCCAAATTTTCCCCGAACTCTAGATTCTCAATTTCCAGGTTTGTTAGTTGTTCCTCCACAACAAACATATGCTCAACCAACCCAACCTTTTCTTCAGGAAAGATGTCTAGGCTATTGTTCATCAAGTCCTTCTCTATTGTCAACTCAGTAATAGAGTAAATCAGTACGACTGCTAGATTTTCTTAACAAAATAAGTATGCAAGTCTTGTTTAAGGTCAGAAAGTGTTACCACTTCCTCAGCTTCTTCATCATCAGATTTTGCCATGAAGGCAAACATGGTGTTGAAAACATTTTCATCATCTTTGACTGTGAGCATGGATACATCTTTAGGATGTTCTGACTGATCTGACTCACTTGAGGAGTCTCCCCAGATAGCAAGGGCCTTTTTTACAACATAGTTAGCAACATCTCTCCTTCCTTTCCTGTCAGGGATCGGGTCCCTTCTCCTATCTTTTCTTCTCCAGGGCTTGGGAGGTCTCTGTTTTCGACTTTAGTCATAGGAAAATCTCTGATGAAGTGCCCGGTTTTCCACACTTGTGACACAGATCATTTGCATTTGCAATCCTGCCTGAATTTCCACCTTTACGGAAGTCTCCATACTTTCTCACTATTTTTTGAAATCTCCTAGTGATATAGGACATGTCCTCTTCTTCATCAGAGGTATCTCCTGATGCCACCTTGAGGGATAGCGATTTATCCCTTTTCACTTCCTTCTTTGACGCCTCTTGATTTCTATTCATTTCATGAGTTTGAATGCTTCCAATCAGGGCATCTATTGTGAGCACCTTCAGGTCCGTCTCTTCGGTAATAGCATCTACCTTGCTTAACTAAGATTTTGCAAGAATTCGAAGAATCTTCCTGACCTGTTTGCTTGGATGAACAAGTTCTCCCAAAGAGCGTAACTCATTAGTAATGGAAGCAAATCTTGTACTCATGTCGTGGATTGTCTCTCCCTCTTTCATAGTGAAGTTCTCATATTGGGTAGTCAGCATGTATACCTTTGACTCTTTCACTTGATTAGTGCCCTCATAAGAAGTCCTGAGGCAATCCCAAATCTCCTTTGCTGATTCACAGGTGGAAATATGATTATACTCTTCAGTACCTATCCCACACACCAAAAACTTCTTGGCTTTGTAACTCTTTTCGATCTTCTTATGGTCAGCTTCATTATACTATTGACGGGTCTTTGGGATTACTTTAGTGATTTCTCCTTCCTTCACCTCCGTTGTAGGTATAAAGGGACCATCTAACACAATGCCCCACAGTTAACTGTCCTTAGCCATCAAAAAGTCATACATCCTCATTTTCCACCAACTATAGAATTGGCCATTGAAACGAGGTGGTCTTGTAGACGATTGTCCTTCTTCCAAGTTAAGTGGAGCAACTATTCTTCCAAGGAATCTCTCTTGATGTTAACCAGTTAGAGAGAACCTATTATGATACCAAATGTTGGAATGCATGCGTCCACTAACAGTCAATGGACAAAGTCCCTTGACACAATTAGAACAGTAATATAAGCACAAGTAGTAAAAAAGCAGCACAAGCAGTAAATAAAGCAGCACAAGCACTTTACGTGGAAACCCCCTTGCTCAAGGGCAATGAAAACCATGACCTGTCCTCACAATATTTTCAACCCAATTCCATTTCTCTCAAACGGAGCAACGATTTGGATTACAATAGCTTGCAACCTAGGAATTTACCTCTAAATCCCTTCCCCCTCAATGTAGCAACCCTACTACAAGAGAGCAACGAAGCAATAACTATATTGCCCACTAAGCTACCCCACTCTAGATAACTTAGACATCACTAAGCAACACACGCTTGCCCACTAAACCACCTACTTCTAGATGACTTAGAATTTGACTGAGTAGCAACAACGCTGCCCACTAAATCAATTAACTTTAACTGACTTAGACTTTTGATTAAACAAACAAACAATCTAATTCCTTTATAGCTCAGGAATATATTTACAACATAAGCACGAAAGTAAAAACCTAAGCCACCTAAGACACAAACAGCTCTATCAGGTCCCTGTTGCTCTTGAGGAGAATACTTCTTGAAAGGAGTGGTTTTTGCTTGAGTTCTTGAGAATTTCAGGAATGCAAAAACTAAGGTTGTGTCTGTTGAAGGGTGACCTTATTAAAAATAGACACAACCTTCAAGGCCATGCTATTGGCCAAGGATTCTGCCAAGCTTGGAGACCGTGCACCAACCTCACCAAACTTATGTACTTTTTCCAGCTGTCTATTGTACGAATAGTGGTGCAAAGGATCAGGTCAACTTATAAGATCCCTCTGTTTGTCAAATCATCAAAACTACAAATAACAATAAGGCAATTGAGGCTAAAGAAGGAGAGAACAAAATGAGTTACAATCCTGAAATCAACTCAAAATATGCTTTAACATTCAAAAATACGTAGTCAAATCATATTCAACTCGAAGCTACAAAAAAAAAACTAAAACTTCACCCAAAATAAAGTATTCTAATCTTTATCAACTATCAATTATCAAGAACAAACAATCAGCCAGATAAATGAAGACTTGAAGAAGGGTGAGGTTATATACCTTTTCCAGGGCAACAATTGAGACAAACAAACTTGAGGGAGATTTCTATGACCACAAACGTGATTCCAACAAGCTTCTGTGAACGAGGAATGAGAAAGAAAACCAAGAAAATATGGATTCCAAGTCTTTACAATTTTGAAACCTATTTCGTATATATTTTTTCGGCTCCAATGTAATCTCCCTCCAACCTTTCTACACCAAAGAAGGGTTTATATAGAGAGGTTTAGGGTTACAAATTTTTTTTGATGATGTGAAGATGTTGTGTATTGGAATGTCGCTGATGGTCTGTATTAACTTCGTGTATTGTTGGCGTTGCTAGGTGTCTTTTTGGCATTAGAATTAGGCTAGGTCAGTTTCGAGTGTAATGAAAGAATGGGCTTCTGGAATTATTGGGAGAAAAAGGCCAAAAATTGATCTTATAAATGAGTAAAAGGTGAGGTAAAGAAGTGTATAGATTATAATAGAAGGGGCTAGATTTCAAATTAGGACATGACTACTGTTGACACGCAATTTTGATCGACCTTTAAAATTTTTGGAAATGCTATCTGATTAAATACGCTTTTTATAATATATTTTTGAGTTCTAAAATTTTACTCCCTCTGTCCCATTTTATGTGGCAACATTTCCTTTTTGGTCAGTCCCAAAAAGAATGTCACATTTCCTTATATGGAAAGTATTTAAAGGTACTATTCCTTTTTTATCCATGTTGGTCCCACTTAATCTTAAAATAATACTCCAATACATTTATGAGGAGAGAGAAATCGAGTCTACTTTTTAAAAGGGAAATTTGGTAAACATTTCAAAGTCTTCATTTATTTCTTAAACTCCGTGCCCGGTCAAATGTTGCCACATAAAATGGGACGGAGGGAGTAGTTGATTTTGTCTAAAATTGTACATTTTAGTACGTGTGCTTTATAAAATTATCATAAATATTATTAAGATATTTTTAAAATTATCAGTAAAAGCCAAAGAAATTATTTTATTCTAATGTTTTAAATTTAAGTGATGTTAGTTATATAAAAAATATTATAATATTTGTAGTATTATAATTTGAATAGCATTTCTTAAATTTTCCTCAAAATCATTTAAGTTATAGCCCATTTTATTCAAATTCATTCCAATTCTAGCCTTTTTTATTTTTTTCAGTTTTGGCCTATCTCTTTTCAATTTCAGATCATTAATTGACTTCTAATCTGAGTCGTTCATTCCTCATAGTCATAACAAGATTAAATCTCAACCTTACATCTTATTGAAATCAATGGTCCAGATCCATCCAAGCTATTATTTCCTATTTTACACCTAAAAGACCAACCCTAACATTCATCTTTTCACTCTTCCTCTCCTCTCTATCCGGTAGCCACCACCCCTCCTTTCTTTCCCATCCACTATGAAAAAAAACAAGCTCCGACCAGCGAGCTCCAGACAGCGTCGCCTCTTTTCCGACGAGGACGAGAGAGGACGAGAAAACAGCTGCAACCAGCCCGGTGAGGCAACGCAGCTCCGTCCAGCAGCTGCACGAAGATGGCGGCCTCCCTCTCGTCTTTCCAGTCAGCGAAGACAGCCAGCAAGCTTCGGCGAAGGCCAGCTCCAGCAGTGCCCCAGTCGTCTGCCTCTTTTCCCCTCTCTCTAATTTTTCCTCGCTCCGGTAAGATGCAACAGCTGCAACCAGCAGCTCGGCAAGGCGAGCAGCCGGTGAAAATCACCTGGCAGACGCCTCTGCTCCTTTTTCGGTGGACAGCAGGTCGACGAGACAGGCAATAGCCTCCTCTAGGACCGGTGAAACCACCTGCAACAACAGCACCACCAGCAGCTAGCAAGGTCTGTTGAAACAGCAGCTCCGGCGAGGTCAGCTCGAGGTCTTGGTCGTCTGAGAAAATAGATCTAAACAGATCTGTGTGGGTTCATTTTCGTTTTAATATTCTCTTAAATTGCCTATTATGATCATTAATCTATCATTACATGACTGCTCTAGACGGAATTCTATAGTATCGTTATCGTTAGAAGCTTGTTCTTGTTTTAAGCATAAGATAAATCGGAATTTGCTTGATCTTACGGACTGTTCTTGTGGATTTTCTGCATTCCGAAAGTATGTATATGTGTAGTTGTGTTGAAATAGCATGTTATGCTTCTAGCTCTCCTTAAGTTGGTTGAGTGTGACTTTGATGTTGATATACTTTTGAAATTTAGCACTTGTTTGCGTATGGTAGTAATAGTTTTAATTAATTAATTGAAATCACCGTTTAGAATTGCTTATATATATATATATATTATTATCATCCATTGGGATTAATTTGATAATAATCACCATAGTTGATTAAGTATGCATCTTGATATATTCCAATGGCTTGTCAACCTTTACTTTTGTCTAATTGTAATAAATTTTGAAGTTGTATAATTGTGTTTGCTTGATTGATTCAATCTATGGTTGTCTTAATTTTTTTTTCCTTCCTTGCTTGCTTACCTTAATTAAAGCGGTCAGATTTTTTTTATATTTGGTAAAGTTAATCAATGTTAGGCTGATTTACTCCCTTCGTTTAAAGAAATTAGTGTTGTAAATTGATCCTCGGTAGTTTTGCTCTTATTTAAAGAGGATAGTGCATAATTAAAAATTCCCTTCCTTAGTTATTTATTTCTTTCACTAATTTATATATTATCAGCATAGTAACTTCCTTAATTGATTTTTCTTGGGTTAATTATGATCTAATCATCTTTTACTTGTTTATTTTTGGTAAAGCCATCCGGTTAAGGTAAATAATTATGCTGATTCTTTTTTTTTGGTTAAGGAAATAAGTTGTCAAATTGCTTAAATTATTCTATTCCCTTTCTTGTAATGCCCCCTTATTCCCTATAAAAAGAGACATCCTCTCATTATTTTTAAGGCAGACATTTCTAACTTTCACAATCACTTCTAGACATTCATACATTTACTCACGTCCTAACTTGCTCACGCCTTACTCTTGAATATATAAAAAATATTGCTCTCTGCTCCTAAAAAGAATCAAGATTCCGGTGAACATTCTAAGTGCTTTTTACTCGGTATTGCTGTGTTCGGGTCTAATATCGGATTAAGTTCGTCTGCATTGCTGATAATTATTTTCTGCTTAATTGGTTAGTTCTCTTCACTAGTGTAATTTTGTTTTGCACTATGCATGATTGTATGTTTAAGATAAATAAGGGAGTCATCCGGTTAGTTTTTCATGTCCCTTTCTCTTTCCATGTGTGATTTTATATGTTCTATTACTTGTTTAAAAAATTCGTGTGTTTTGCTATGAATAACTTTTATGTTGCTATCTATATGGTTATGATCTTGCCTTTGGTAGATTCTATTTAACATGTTTCGAATTTAAAGCTCAAGTGTTGAAGAGTTACCTAAGATGGTTTCCAGACAAGATTTAATTTTATTTATTATAGTTGTATTGCCTCAATTTTATTTTGGTATTGTAATAGTTGTATAACTCTAACTCTCTCTATACAATAAATAACTTGGGGATCGTCTAAAGGGGGGAGGGGAAATACGTGCTACTTGTGTGTTTCATCGTAACCTTTTGGGTCAGAAAGCATGCCTATAGGATTGTGATCATTTGATAGTTTGTAGCTTATAATGCCGCTTTAGATCTAACTAAAAATAAATAAAAATAAATCACTACCGCTATTAATCATCTGTTTAATATCATCTAATCATAGTAAAGTTGTTTGTGAATAATTTTGGAGTGTCATGATCATTTTCTAAATGATAACAATAAATAATATTTGCTCTTTGTTTAATCTAATTCAACCGAAGCTCCTTTTATATAAAATAAATATTTAAATATTATCATAATATGTCTCGTATTGGATTGTTCTGCTATTCTAGATATCATGCCTATAGGATTTAGATAATTTTAATATATTATAGTATGTATGCATGTAGGTTTAAATAAGTTATAAATGTATGGTTAAGATCAGAAATTAATCTAAGCATACCACCTAGAATTCATGCCTATAGGATTTGATTAATAAGTTGCTAATAAAATTGTAACATGGTAATTAGTTGGGTCAAATAGTTTTCAGCATGCTCACTTAGAAATCATGGCCATAGGGTTGAACTAATAAGATTAATGTTAATCAAACTAAATAAATCGGTTTATTGGGGTTTTTTTTCCTAATAATGTCTAGCATATTAAATGAAATAATTTTGTTGTGCATATTTTGCCACTGTTAAACAGTTTTTGCGATATAATTGTTCTGCCGCTAAAAATAAATTAAATAAATAAATATTTCCAGCATGATAAAATCTTAATCTGTCTTAAATAAAGTCTGCTCTTGATCGATTTGCATGATGACACTATTTTTCCGCACTTCTGCTACGGTTTCACGACATTTAATAAGCCAGCCTTTGCATGTTCTAATTCAGATCCGCTTTAAAAAAATTTAACTTTGGCATGATAATGAGCCGCTTTGCTACTTGAATAAAATTAATAATTTACTTTAAGCATGCTGCTACTTCTATCCATATGCTCTTATTTAAAACTGTCTTAATTAACCTAGCTAATAATTAAAATTTGCGCCCATAATAATTTTCTTCCCTCTCCAATTGTTATTAAATAATTTTTAATGTTTGCCACACACCTAGCATGAGACCTTTCACAAGTATGTGTGTTTGTTAGCATGACTAATAAAATCTAGAGACCAATATGAGACCCTATGTGTTAAATGCTCGTCCAAATTGTTTGACTTGTTGTCTAGGTGGGCCTATTATATTTTATTTTAGTCTATACCCACCCTAATAGTAGTCCAATGCCTCTTGGACCTTAAGCGGGGACGATAGGTACCTCGTAGAGACGTAAAGCATGCAGTGGTGGGGTAGGGGTAGTTTCGGCCCTATGGAGATGATGACATCGACTCGATCTTAAAGACAAACCTTGGTTTTGTCTGTCCCTACGAGAAGCCGACTGAAATAAAGAGAAGTCGAGTGTTGATCCTAAAAGTCCTTCAAAGTCTCCCTTTCCATTGTCCCTTTATTTGTTTATTATATTTATTTAAGGTAGGTTTAATAAAAATATAAAAATTGCTTATTCTATCTAATTGTGCAAATTTCTATTTCCTCGCTCATCTCTTTATTTATTGTGTGATATTTCTTTATTATATTATCACTTAGTCTAGCATGCCTATCTAATTAACTAAACTAATTAAAGTGCCCTTAATTGCTTAATATTGTTATCACCTAGTTTTCGCATGCTTAATTAATTAAATAAATAATTAAAATGGCTTTAATTGTTCAATATTATTTATCACTTAGTAACCATGCTAATTAAATAAATGAAGTGACCTTAATTGCTACTTGTAGCCCCCACATAAATTGCATGAGATACGGTCGGGACCCACATTTGTGGACCTCGAGGGATGCCTAACACCTTTCCCTCGAGGTAATTTGAACCCTTACCCTGATCTCTGGTTCGTTGACCTTAGCTAGACTTAGTTAGGTTAGATAGGTGCCCTAACGCGCCTTAATTCGTTAGGTGGCGACTCTTCATTCTCCAAAGCCCATAAGAGTTGTTAGGTCATGCACCAAAAACCATTTTGAGAAAAATGGAGCGCGACAACCACATGAGTTTCAATTATGATCAATTGTAATTAAGAACGTAGAGAAATTGAATTAATTTAGTAAATTGGGCTAGGATTTAAATAAGATAAATTAATATTAATTAATAATGGGTTTTTAATCAAAACAAAATAAAGTAATTAACTTGATTATAAACTAATTGACTCAAAATATAATCTACTAACTAAACTAACATAATTAACAAAATATTTAATTAAAAACAAATATTTTAAAAATGATTTTCAAAGATTTATATATATATATATATATATAAGAGAACCTTAAGCCCGCGTACGTGGTGCCACCACAGACAATAATTCCCTTTTAATTTATTTATTTCCAAAAATAGCCTTCCTCTTTCATGAAAAATTGTGACTTTAATGAAAAATTGCGCCTTTAATGAATAGTTGTGACTTTTATGAAAATTTGTGACTTTTATGAAAAGTTGTGACTTTAATGAAGAGTTGCGACTTTTATGATAAGTTGTGACTTTTATGAAAGGTTGTGACCTTTCAAAAGGGTTGCAACTTTTTCAAATAGTTGTAACTTTTTCGATAAGGCACAATAAACATTTGTTGACACTACCCTTTGTTGTCTATAATAGAGAGATTTCTTCTCATTATAAAACAACGAAAATTCTGAACCTCTTCTTCTTCTTCACAGTTAAATATTTGTGTATTTTTCTCCTTTTGAGTGGCTCACTAACAACATTGCATATGTTACAGATCCTAATATGTATTTTTATAGTCATTAATTTATGCTTATGTTATTAAAAATAAATGATAAGATGTAATAAGTTTCATTTTTCTTTACATTATTAATGTTTGTTACTACATAATCTTGTATGTAAGATAATATAGTATTTTAGTTTTAATGACTGATAGGTTTTAGTATTATTTTATAAATTATGTGATATTAAATTCCCGTGTGAAGTGCGGGTAATTTTACTAGTTACTTTAGAATTATAAAAAGTGACAAAACTATTTAAAAATAACTTGAAAACATTGTGAATTTTATAAAATCAATTATTTCTATTCTACCTTATTGGATGACCCCCCAAGAGCTCAAGGAGCTCAGGGTTCAGATTTAGGATATTTTAGTTAAGCGATTCATTCGACCTCGTGTATCGCCTTGGGGTGCACCCATTCTATTTGTGTAGATGGACGATACTATGTATATGTGTATTGATTAGAGACAACTGAATAAGGAGACAATGAAGAACGGTTACCCTATCCCTCATATTGATGATCTATTTGACCAGCTTTAGGGTGTCGCATTGTTTTTGATGATTGATTTGAGATTTGGTTACCATAAGTTGAGGATTAAGGCATCACACATCCTTAAGACCATATTTAGGACTCGTTATGGACACTATGAGTTCTTGTGAGGTCTTTTGGGTTGACTAATGTCCCTATCACATTTATGGACTTGATGAAGCATGTGTTCAAGACTTATCCTTATTCGTTCTTTATAGTATTCATTGATGATATTCTTGTATACCCACAGAGTAAAAGAGAGCATGATCAACATTTTATGATTGCCCTATACATTTTGAGAGATCAACGACTTTATGCCAAGTTCTAAAAGTGAGAGTTTTGGCTTGAGTCTATCGCATTGCTGGGGCACGTTGTGTCCATGGATGGCCTCATGGTAGATCCTGCGAAGATTTAGACTATTCGTGATTGGGCTAGGCCCACTTCAATTACTAAGATTCAAAGCTTTGTTAGATTAGCAACCTACTACAGGGTGTTTGTTGAGGGCTTCTCTACCATATCATCACCTTTGACCTAGTTGACTCGTCTTTATGTTCCTTTTCAGAGGTATGAGAAGTGTGAGTTAAAATTTTGGAAGCTCAAGGAGTTACTTACCACCCCTCCTTTATTGACTCTTCCACTTGAGGGCAAGGGATTCATAATATATTGTGATGCATCTGATTTTGGTTTGGGTTGTGTACTGATGCAGCAGGGAAGGGGTATTGCTTATTCATCTAGGTAGCTTAAGTTGCATGAGTGCAACTACCCAACTAATGGCTTGGAATTGGCTGCGGTAGTTTTTGCGCTTAAGATTTGGAGGCACTACATGTTTAGAGTTTGTTGTGAGACCTAAACTGATCATAGAAGACTTCAGTACATTATGAGATAAAGGGATCTTAATTTGAGGTAGTGCTATTGGATTGTGCTCCTAAAAGATTTTGATCTCTCTAGTCTTTATTATTCAGACAAGGCGAATATAGTAGAAGAAGCCTTGAGCCAAAAAGTGGTAAGTATTTTTAGACTTCTTGTCTACTATTGATCGATTTTTGACTTTGGAAATTTAGTCCTTAGCCAATAGGATGATTCAGTTGGATATTTTAGATTCTAGGTGGGTCTTAGCCTATGTGGGAGTTAAGTCTTTCTTTATTGAATGAATTCATGATCACATATTTGTGGATGAGACTTTGGTCTCTCTTCGAGATCAAGTGCTAGAGGGTGATGCCAGTCAGGCTACCTTATATTCAGGTGGGCTTATGAGATTTTCTAGCCATTTTCTATTCCAAGAGATGGGGACTTGATTGAGTTGATATTTCATGAGGCCTGTGATTCCAAATATTCAATCCATCTAGACACCATGAAAATGTATCATAATTTGAGGAAACACTATAGGTGGAGAGAAATCATGAGAGATATTGCAGACTATGTGTCCCATTGTCTGTGTTTCTAGCAAGTGAAGGTTGAGCATTTGAGGCCTTGTGGTGAGTACCATAGATAACCCATTTCAAAGTTGAAGTGGAATCACATCACTATCGATTTCATTACGGGTATATCTAGAGGTGTTGACAACATATGAGTCATCAATTGACCAACTCAACACACTTCATCCCTATTTAGCCTTCATTCAGCGCCAAGAGGTTGGCACATATCTATATTCATGAGGTGGTTCATCTTCACAATGCGCCTATTTCTATAGTATCATATCGGTAATCTCAAATCACTTCTATCTTTTAGACGACCCTTTAGGAGGAGTTGGGCACTCGTGTTGACCTTAACACAACATTCCACCCATAGACTGATAGACAGTCGGAGCGTACTATTCTGGTTCTTGAGGGTATCTTACAGGCCTGTGTTTTGGAGTTTGGATTTCATTAGGAACATTCTAGTATTAAGATGGTATACAACAACGACTACCATTCTAGTACACAGATGACCCCATTTGAGGCCTTATATAGTAGGCATTGTCACTCCCTTGTTGGTTGGTTTGAGTCTACAGAGAATAGGTCTGATTCAGGAGGCCTTAAACTAGGTACGAGTAATTCAGGATAGGCTCAAGACGGCTCAGAGTATACACCAGAGTTTTGTTGATCGTAGGTGTCGACCTTTGAGGTTTTGAATTGGTGATCATGTACTCGTCTATGTGTCTCCCATAAAGGGCATAATGAGATTTGGGAGGCGGGGAAAGCTTAGCCCGAGGTGTATTGGTCCTTTCGAGATCCTCCAAACAGTTGGTGGGGTTGCTTATGAGTTGGTCCTACACAAGTATTTTAAGCTATTCACCCAAATTTTCATGTTTTGATGTATCACCGGTATATTCGTGATGAGTGTAATATGCCCGAGTATCATGTAGTTGAGTTGGATGATCATTTGACCTTGTGGAGGAGACAATTATTATTCTAGTGAGAGATGTGTATCAGTTGTGTTCGAGAGTCATTCATGTGGTGATGGTCTATTATAGTCACCGTCCACTTGAAGAGGCTGCCTGGTAGACCGAGCATGAGATACGAGATAAGCTTTTTGTCTTGTTTGAGCCTTCAAGCACATCTTGACTCTTACTTTGCAAATAAAATTCCTTTTAGTAGTGGACATTGTAATGGCTCTCTAGGTCATTTCTCTGGTTATGTATTCTTTTAATCGCTTAGAGCATTCCTATAAGAACCTCAAGTCATTTATGGTTTATTTCGATGAAAATTTTAGGATGACGGCCTCAAAATACAATGACGACAACCTTAGAATACAATTCTGATGGTTCCATCAACTCCGAAAGGGTCATTTTAGGCTAGAGGTATTGTCAACTTGAGTCTTGAGGCTTTCGGTGTGAGTTTGTGCCATTAGGCATTTTAGCTTTCAAGTTTTGGCCTAACTTTGAATTTGGTTTGCATTCATGTTAAGAATGCCGAACGAGAATTTTTTCAGGGCGGTTAGTTTCTGAAAGTCAAGTTTGGTCTAGAACGACCCTTCGTGTGAATCCTGAGGCTTCCGAGCTAATCTTAGCCCCTTTGTGGATTTTAGCTTAAAATGAAGTTTATATGTGGGACCCACATTTTATCAAGATAACCTCAAATTGAAGATATGACTGCGCCGTTAAGTCCAGAATGTCTAATTTGATTGGGTTGCATATCTCATTTGCCTGCACGGGTGATAAGTGGTGGATTTTCACTTATTTGAGGTTTTTTTCTTGTTATTTTGTAGCGCTCAAGTAGAGAAAGAATCTAATTATCCATCTAATTAATTTGATTTCAAGTATTGTTTGCTGGAAAGGAAAATGATCAGCGAAAGTGGAAAATAAGCTTAAAAAGAGTTGAACTTGGCAGTAAATGAGCCTCAGATGTCGCACTTGTGAAAAGATTTCTCTTTAGCGAACGAGTCAACAAAGTTAATTGGTCGCTTAAGTGACCAGGCAGGGTTCGATTTTGCGAACTTATAAAAAAAGGTGGGGTCGCTTTAGCCAACAGATATTCACTTTTGTAACATCTACTTTTGTTAACCCCCTGTCGTTTTTATGAAGCCCGCCTAGGTTGTTAAGGGCAAAAATGGAAATTCTCAGGCATTAGACCCAAATTCTCACAAAAGGCCTGTAAAGAAGCATTATGCCATATTAGATTTTAGACTATGTTTCTCATCTTTTAGCTTAGACTAAGGATGAACCCTAATTTGTAGATTTTAATTTTGTGTTAAGACATTGAAGGCAAGTTGCCTCACAATTCACTTTTGTTTTTGAAGATTGTGATCTTGATAGTAAAATCTATTTTCCCTTCTTAATTTCCTAGCCGTGCATCACTAGAATTGTGGGTGTAATTATGTATATCAAATTGAGGCTTTGTGCTAGAAATAGACAAAGTTATTTGGGTATTTGATTTATTGCTCTATTATTTTTGTAATTCCTTGATTTCATGCTTGAATTCATGAAATGGGTTTAATTTAATTTTCATGTTTGAATTAATGATTTGAGAGTGCACCTCATATCTAGCTTCCGATCTTTGTGGGTTGGTCGAAAGAGAATTCGTGAAGTGGAGAATTAGGTTTATAATCATAGTTGTCTTTGAGTCCTAACTTTGAGACCGAAAAGAGATAATTTAGGTCTACACTGTTGAATGCTAAATTTTCTAGAAATAGATCTTGGATTGCTTTGTGGTTGACTCGATTGAGATTGAAAGGAGATATTGTGATATAACCCTTTGAGAAAGAAAGAAGATTGTGCTTGATTGACGATGATCTATCCTATCTATGATTGAAAGAACATGTTTGAATTGCAATGGATCATTGAGTGTTGATTGAATTCCAAATTTCCCAATTTTCATATATCCCTTGCCTGATATTGTCTTTTCCCAAAACCATCGTTTAGTTACCAAAATCACTCGTAATTTGATAACCTTGTATTTTGTGTGTATATATTCAAACTTATAGCTATTCATTTTGTCTTTTCAATTGTCGATAAATTGTTCTCTATGGGATTCGGCCCCTACTCTTAGTTGGGTAATTTTATTACAATGACCGCTTACTCTTTGAATTTGTTTTGAGGGTAATTTTAGTGTTATAAAAAAATGGCGTCGTTGATGGAGAACAATTAGGCGTATTGAATTGATTTAGAATTTCTAGTTTATTTGTTTTTATCTAAATTGTAAATAGTTGTCTTTACTTTCTTTTGTTTGCTTTGATGGCTTTTTTTGATCATATGTTTGGGAGTGGTATATCATATACCGACCCATGGTCATGTCGTGAAACAAATGTGATAAGCCAATTTTGGCTTAGGGTCATGGGAAAAGTTCAATTGGGGAAAAAAGGCCCTACACCAACTCTCCCAAGAAAAGGAAAAGCTTCTCAACATGCACCTAAATCGATGACATGAAGCGGTCAATTTCGAGTTTGAACTCACAACTCTTATGAACATGAAATGAGGTAGATGCTACTCCTTATCCTTTAGACATAAAGAGTAAAATGTGCCTTATGATTCCTAGCTAGGTTTCATGAGATGATCCAACTCGAATTTGAGATCGTAACCTTGGAAGCCAATATGAGAAGAGAAGGGTTGTGGTGGACATTGAGGATATCTTGGGCATTTGCAACCCATCCAACTCAATAGCAATCGAAGAAGCCGAACTGAATATGATGATACTAAAGTTTCAAAAAAGAACCAAAAAGATCATTTATAGCAACTTTAGGTCATACGGAATCAAGAGTGTCACTCAATTGAGGGTCAACAATCAGGAAAGACAATGCTCAGGTGGCCTAGTGACTCTCTCAATCCTACCCAAGGATCCAAAGCAAAAGAATAATGCAAAGGTGGGTAGGAGGTTCATTTCCTCGGAGAATAAAAGCAAAAGGTGATGTATACGACGTCACGTCACAACATTAAATTGTGGGCTTGATGGGAGGCAACCCATCGATACCAAAATAAGTGTAATTTTTTGTTTTTTCTTTGTAGATTATATTTAATTTTCTTTGTTTCTGACTAATCCTCATGATTTTAGAGTGTTGGCAGTTAATTTGAACAAGTTTGGGGCGTGAATCTTGGAGGAAATGAAGTAAGGGGCTAAAACACCATCAAAATATGACTTGGGAAGCTTTTTGGGCACTCAGGCTCGCCAAATGAGATTGACTGCCTGTGCTTAATTCTTGTTCTTTAAATATGAATAAATTGCATGTTACTTCTTCCCGCTATTTCGAGCCCTGGATTGTGTTCCATTTCGGAACACATGTTCGGGGAACATTTTAGTATAATTCTTAGTGTGGGTCCCATAATTTTCGTTTTAACTCAAAAAATGGTTCGTCTCTATTTTAAGTGAATTTGGAGGTTCCGTGCTTCGCTGGGCGACTTGGGATTGAAATGGTTCTTTCCTTCAGCCTTGTTGTGATTTTGTTGAGAGTGCACACTGATTTGAGACCAAAAATACATATTTTTAATCATTATTTGCTTCACATTTCTTGTTTGTATTTGTCCTTTTTGAGCATGTATTTTATGAATTGTGATAAATAGTATATTTTATTTGTAGGATTAAATTGGTGTGAAGATGAAAAAGTTTGAAGCTAAAACGAATTAAAGATGAAAGGTTGAAGAAGGAAATCAAGCAGACATCTTAATGGATTATATATACTAGTATATTTAGTAAATATTAGAAGTATATATAATATAATGTAAGTATTCTAATATAACATGTAGTATATTGTGTGTATATTAAGTATATATTAAAAGTATTTATATATATATATATATATATAAATACAATGTAAGTATTCTTTTATATTAAGTAGAATATGTAGTATACATTAGAAGTATATACATAAATAGATAACAATACATTATATAAATAATTGACTCAAATTTGGAATAAATAATTAATAAACATTAATTTTAAAAAATAGCTGACCTTGCCCGACCCATTATTGGAAACCAAGCCCGACCCATCAGGCCTGGTAGCAAAATCCTAATAAGGCACGAACCATTTTTTTTGTCTTCTTTCACTGTTTTGATCGGTACGAACCCGGCTCATTATTGGGGGAACTGGATTTGGCCTGATTCAATATATCGATATCAAAATAATCAATGGACCGGGCTGAACATGTTTATTATGATAACTACTCAAATTTTTTGTATTGTTTTGTCAATTACAATGTTGTGTAAAGACTAATTATTTTGCTACTCAAATTTGTAGTGATCGTATTCTTAACTTTTTTTTTTATCATTTTATTTTTATTTTTTAATAATCATATTTTATCATTTATCTTATCTTTTTAAGGTAATTCTATTTCTTTTCCTAGTTTTTCATAAGTTTATTCTTTAAATTAATGATGGGTTACAGTATATCATGTTAAAAATGATATAATTACCGATAAAAATTATGGAGGAATAGTAAATACTCCTTCATTATTATATCTCCTATGATGAAAGAAGTATTGTCTAACATGTGATGAATGTTTAGATTTAGTAACTTCTCCCTGTTAGCAAACAAATTGTTGTCTCAGTGCTATCTAATGCTCATTTTCCTACAATTCATAAAAAAAATTGCTATCGGTATTAGTATAAATACACAAACTAATTTCTTAATAATTAATTTTCGTGTAATTTAGATCTTTGATAACTATAGAGAATAATACAGAGTGAACGAACAACTCCCAAAGTAGGTAAGATTTTAGGGAAAACTATACAAAGTACACCTTAAAAATAAATTATTTACGCGAAATTATCTCATTCCATATTAATTTTGAAAATGTCTAGACGGTCAAAAGTATTTATCCGAGATGCCCCTTAGTTTGCATGGATCAATGCTCATTTTGTTCTTCTCTTTTGTCGTTTTATTTATTGTCTTTTTACTTCAATTATTACTTTTGACCAATCATTTATTGTATTTATACTTCAATGTATTACTTTTTTCATAATATGTATTGACTTTATACTTTAATTTATTACTTTTGTGCTGTCACTGTTACTTTTGTCATTTTCTTATTTATTATTTTAATTCTTACTTTTATCCTTTTCTCATTTGTTATCTCATCTCTATTTACTTTTACTTGTTATATTTGAACTTAACACACTCATTAAAAAGATAATGTTTGACATGATTATTATACTACTCTCTCTCTCTCTCTCTATATATATATAGTTTCTTTTTTGTTTCTGCAAAATGAAAACAAAACATATACTATTTCTATTTTAATTTGATTGTCATGTTTTGACTTGCATGAAGTTTAATAAAGTAAAGAAGACTTTTTAATTTTGTGGTCTATTGCATGATTGCGACATTCCTCGATGATACCATGATAATCTATAGATATATTGTGATGATATCATCAAGGAATGTTGAGTGTGAGTTACCGATGGCAGAATATTTAGTTTTCTGCTAAATTAGTCATACTATATCCATGTGTGGAAATATCATGACCCAGACCATCGTGATTGACACCCACACTAACCCTCCGGTGGGAGAACCACTACTACAACCCAAACCAAACAACTAAGCCAAAATACTAAAGCATTTAAGTTACAAAAGCAAGTTAAATGCTAAGGAAAGAAATAGGGAACTCCCATAAACTCCAACAAAAGTCTAACAACTAAACAAATGCGGAAATAACACCTAGAACCTGAAAGCCAATGTACCAAAACATCTAAAGTTCAACAAGTCTAAACAAGAAGGGGTACAACCCCAAACTAACACACAAATAATTAACTAGAAAGTCTAAGTCTGAAAATGTGGACTTAAACAAAAGAGAACTCATGGCAGCCCGAAAGAACTGGCTCACCCTTGAATTCGAACGATCACTGATCTTCTAAGCAAGGTCTATCAATAGCCGCCTAAAGATGCCCTGTACTCAACAAGAAAGAGCAAGTGCGGTATCAGTACACAACCACAGTGTACTGGTAGGGTCACGCGGCTATCCCACTAAGTGCAACATACATAAGCCATTACAACAATATAACAACATGCATCTACTGAATATATACAATATCAACAACATTAAGAACAACAGATCATTTCACATAATTCTCAATATACAGTTATGTCAAGTCAATGGTCCTCTCATGGAACCCAAACCCAAACTGTTAGCATTTCGGAACGTGGTAACCGATCCAATGATTATGTCGAAACGTGGCAACTGATCCCATAATTATGTCGAAACGTGGCATCCGATCCAAGTTAGTGTGTCGGAACGCAACACCCGATCCATTCAACAAGCCACAATCACAAAGTACATTCTCATAATCATACAATCAAGTCATGATTCATGGCGTTCATCATTCATCTATCTTCATTTACAATTAGCGTGATCAATAATGCAACATTCGCATACATACAAGTATTATAATGAAGCAAGAACGAACATACATCACACAACATGAAATCACAACCATCACATACCTCAAACAAAGCTTGAATCCCCTAAGAAACTTGATCCTTCCCTTTCTAGATTCGTTCCACTTGTTCTTGGTCTACAAACGATCAATGTAACAATGGAATCAATACACAATAACTAATTACCCAAATTACTATCAATCCTATCAACCCTAGATCATACCCATGATCCTCATACCCAGATTAGGGTTTTTTCCACCATAATTTCTAGATCAACACCCTTCCCCATCGATAATTACCCATTAGATTACGTTCTACGAATCAAAAACTGGATTCGGGGAGTGAAAATCTTACCTTTAGTCTTAAGAATGGTGGAAAGCTGTCAAGAAAATTCCTGGGTTTGCTCCTTAGCTCTCAAGTTCGAAGATTGTAGAATAAACATTTTTGGGGTTTATATCCGACTTTCAGTCCCATCTGTCCTGCCACAACGGTACTCACCCCGCTACAGCGGCCCCGCCCTAGCGGTAGAAATTCCGCCTTAGCGGCTTGTACGGAAAAAATGAGCAAAATTAATAATTCCAAGACCTCATTTCACAACACACCTTCAACTAACAACACTCAGAATATTACAATAAATATTATTACATCATAAATAATATTAAAGAAATATTCAGATTAAAACAACTATCGGAAGATTATTACAATAAATATTATTACATTTTACCATGAATTTCACACTACCAAAAAATAACATTAAAGGGATATCAAGATTAAGACACTTAGCAAAAGAATACTACAATAAAATCTTTAAAATAAAATACTCACCTACCACACTACCGAATTTCACACTACCAAAAAATAACATTAAAGGGATATCAAGATTAAGACACTTAGCAAAACAATACTACAATAAAATCTTTAAAATAAAATACTCACCTAGCACACTACCACCTACCACACTACCACTTTCATGAATCCCTCAACTACCAGTTCCGCTACGAAAAATGGTATCAGAGCTATGGATAATAAGAAACATAG
>JAJOOJ010018807.1:0-44314 GCA_029582625.1 Solanum boliviense
AAAAAAACAAACGCCGCTAATAATGTAGTGTAACGGTCGCAGTAAATAGCGATTTTGTTCTCTTTCGACAACCATCCCCCCCCCCCCCCCTTTCTTTCATACCATCTTAGATTAGTAAAGTATCCGTTGAGATAGATCGTAAACGATTAAGTTTACCCTTATCTGTTCAGCAGATATGAAAAACCCATCCAAGAAAAGGTAACACACTGTTTTGTAACCCCCAACAAGTTGACCAATCCCCCAACCCCCAACACCATCCAAAAAAAAAAAGCATACCAAGAGAACATCTGATGAGTTATCAATTGAAAGCTAAAATAACATTTCGATTGAATTGGAACAGCAAATAGACATGCAAATTCAGGAATCAACAGCTAAAATCTCAATTATGCAATCAATTAATCAAATCAAATTAAATTCAGGAAAAAATGACCTCGCATCCAAGAGTACATCTGATGAGTCTCTGCACATAATCAACAACATCTTTCCTCTTCTCTTCAGTATCAAGAGTCGGATGAACACAATTCACAACCTCTTGTACAGCTTCTTCAGCAACAGCCCAACTATCCTCCGTAACTGCCGATGGATCAGGACCCAACATTTCCACCCATCGAGGCTCCATTTCAACCCGGTTTACGACTCCACAAGAACCCATAACCCCCCTTCCTTATCAACCAAAAAAAAAAAAATCAAAAAAAAATCCTGATTAATACCCAAGAAAATTGTAGGGTTTTAGAGGCCATTGACAACATGGAATGTTCTAGACAAAGTAAACAAATGGGTAAATGGGGAAAAATGAAGAAAAAATATTGCTATATATAGTATTTATGTCATGTATATTTTTTTTGGATATCGGTAATCTGATTATCGTCTTTAATGTCAAGAAGAAAAAGGGAACAAAAAATTCCGGAGAAGGAGACAATTCTCAATTGCCCCCACCTCCCCCCATAACCCTACCACCCCTACCCCTCTCTGTTCTTGTTTTCTTCCTCAAAATCCAAAAAAAAATTCTTCTGCTTTTCTTCACATCCGTTTCTACCTGCAATTACGTGCAATTCTTGTATACATATATATATGTTTTGGGTTTTTTTTTCTTCGAGATTACTCTGTTTTCTGTGGACGCCGGTGCACTCTACGGCGGAACACGGTGGCGCAATGTTCAAATGCCGTTATTCATAACTTATCCAATTTTTGCTTTACGACTTTATATATCCCGATCAAACTTTATTATATATACTAAAATTTATGTAACTTTTCACTTTTCGAGGTTCAAGTTGATTAAACGTTAAATATTAGTCAAATTAATTTTTGCAAAGTAAAAACAAGTCATGGTATTAGTAATAATACGTAATACAAACTTACTTTCGATTAATAACCATTGATTGAAAACATCATATTTGTTTGTCTTGTGAGAAGATTTAAGACTATTTGGAAAGAATTTTTAGAGCAAATAATTAGATGTTAACTAGTATAGAGATATTTGATTATTTTTTTTCATGACTTTATGCAAATATGGGATGTTTATATATCAATTACTTTTTTTTCCTAAATTGAAATTTTTTATCTATTATATTCAAGTCAAACGAAATTCATAGAAAATTTTATTATTTTTTTGTGTCAAATAATATTGATAACATAAATTTAAAAAAATACTTTATATATTAAGACTTTAATTTATAGATTTGACTCTACTGTACCCCCACTTTAACCAAATTCCCTTTTATGGAAAAATCCTAAAATAAAAAGAAAGAGAATCTGGAACTCTTCTTCCTCGATTTATTCCTATGAATAATTAGTTAGGAGAATATTATTTTTCCTTTATCGGATAGGATAAAGAACAAAATAAATGTTTTAGCATTTATAATTTTACTTTAAGTAAACGTTTGAATATAGATTTGACTGATACTTGGAAAAATTAAAAGTATTTTTAAAGTTGAAAAATAATTTTCAACGATTGAAATTGTATTTGAACATGCATTTCATTTTTTTAAAACCACGTCTCCAATGGATCAAATTTGAAAAAAAGTCAAAACGAAAAGTCCATTCCAATATATAACCAAACATTGCTTTAAAAATATCTTTTCTTAAAAAAAAAAAAACATTTTCAAAATCTTATTTATACGTCCGTAGAAAATATATATAAAAAAAAACTATTATTTTTATATTTATTTTCTATAATTTTAATTTATATAATATTGATATAGATGAGTTTAAATTGAATAGTATTATACATACAAATTTATATAGTTGATTTTAACGTGTTAGGGGGATCGAGCCATAATTGCTATCGTTGCTATTGCAGTGTTTCAACATTTGTGAAATCGAGATGAGTCAAAATTATTTAATTTCATTGTTGACATTAATTTTTTTTTGCTTCTTCTAATACGACTAGACAAACATGAATTTCAAAATTCAGATTTTTGGTCTGGACCATCTTGGTATTTAGACTTAGAACTTTAATCATATTTCACATGCATCTCATTTTAGCATTAATTAATATATTCGTGTACTATGATTTAATTAACAATTTGAGAGAGAATAAAATGGCTTTCATTTGTCACATGCATCTCATTTTAACATTAATATAATATCCTCGTACTATGATTAAGCAATTGAGAAAGAATAAAATACCATAAAAAGACCCGTAAGGATTGGTACATAGATAGTACTTAATAAAGAAAGTCACACATCAATTTCTTATATCAACGTTTTCTCGATCTAATTTGTCACATTAAATTTGCCTAGTACAAGAATTATTGCACATGAGTGAATTTATCTGATGCATGCACACCCAAAAAATAGAAATGGTGAATGTCCACGATAATTCCAAAATAATCCACCAAAATAAAATAATTAATTAATTATCATTTAGGTAATGAAAAAACAAATGATTTATCACCTAAATGTGTAACATAGCAAGTAAAAAGATCAACCATGTGTAACATATCAAGTGCCACCATGTGAATACCAACTTGCTTGTCGCAAATCGCAACATAAGTTTTGAGTCGATTTGTCTTTTATTTATCGATAATGTAAAAAATATATATTTACATAATTTATACAGTAAACGTTAAAAAAATATTAATTTTATTAAAAACATGAGTTTTGAGTCATTTTTGTCGTTTACTCATCGATAGTAAAAGTATAGTTACATCACTTATACGGTAAACGTTAAAAAAAATTAATTTTATTAAAAACATGAATTTTTAGTCAATTTTGTCGTTTAGTGTAAAAAGTATATTTACATAATTTCTACGGTAAAAGCTAAAAAAATATTAATTTTATTAAAAACATGAGTTTCAAGTCAATTTTGCTGTTTACTTATCGATAGTGTAAAAAGTATATTTACATCATTTATACGGTAAACATTAAAAAAAATATTAATTTTACTAAAAACATGAGTTTTGAGTCAATTTTGTCGTTTACTTATCGATAGTGTAAAAAGTATATTTACATCATTTATACAGTAAACGTTAAAAAAATATTAATTTTACTAAAAACATGAGTTTTGAGTCAATTTTGTCGTTTACTTATCGATAATGTAAAAAGTATATTTACATCATTTATACAGTAAACGTTAAAAAAATATTAATTTTATTAAAAACATAAGTTTTTAGCCAATTTTGTCGTTTACTTATCGATAGTGTAAAAAGTATATTTACATCATTTATATAGTAAACGTTAAAAAAATTATTAGTTTTATTAAAAACATGAGTTTTGAGTCAATTTTGTCGTTTACTTATCGGTAGTGTAAAAAGTATATTTACATCATTTATACAGTAAACGTTAAAAAGATTATTAATTTTATTAAAAACATGAGTTTTAAAGTCACTTTATCTTTTATTCATCGATAATGTAAAAAGTACATTTACATAATTTATACGGTAAACGTTAATTTTTTTTATTGAATGTTATTAAAAGTCACGCGACAAAAAAACTTATCTTTTTTCACATATACAGCGAGATAGAGATATCATTCCTACATGTTTAAGGAAAAGCCAAACTTATACAGAGTATCATATTCGTCGTTTTTCATAATTCTGTTACACAGTGGATCACACGCAAGTTTTAAAGATTATATGTCATCTTTACAAATGCTCATGAGTCGGTTTGAGTCGATTGTTGATTAAATAACATAATTTTACTCGATGTAACAAGCCACTTGTCACAAAAATATATCCATGCTTCTAATAAAAATATATCCATAAAATATTTTCAAATGATCTGATAATGTAAAAAAAAAATCGTATTTTATAAGTTTAAATAGCGTAGACCATAAATTTATTGGGTCACGGTTTAAGCGTGTATACTTTCTATGACATGACGGTATACAAAATAATTCTGTTTGTTTGGATAATGTCTTTTTACGTAATACAACAAAGTGACAAATCCTTTTTAAGTATGAAAAGGATAAGTAAAGGAATCTTGAAAAATTGCAAGGGGACCATATAATAAGTTGTTTAATAGTAACTCTTTTCTTGGATCAACTTACATTTATCTCGATTAATTTTATGAAATATATGTTACCTTCTACCAACTAGGACATTTTGAATGTTTTTATTCGATTAAAATTTAAAATCTCATGATTCTCGACTACTTTATTGATTTCATATTGCATACTTCAAATTACTTGGATTGAAACGTAATTGTAACATTTGGCAAAATACGAAAGGCTTGTCAATTATCATAGTGCATAATTAAAGATGAAATAATTCTTAAGTTGCATTAGCCAATTATTATTTTTCATTATTATTAGAGAAAATGGTCTAAAACCCTTCCAATCTATACCCGAAATTTCAACTACACATTGTAGAGTTAGAGTTCTTCATTATAAATTGAACTATTTTTTAATGGAATAAATAGCACCCTAAAACTGAACACCCACATTCATAACTTGCAGTGATGGACATGCACAACCATCTGTCAATGATTTATTTTTTTATATTCTTAGTTCCTTCTTTTATCTTTATTCTATTTTCTTTTTTCTTTTTTCTTTTAAAGCTTGTAAACGATATATACACACAAATTGATCCATCAAATTTTAGATTGCTATAACACTTGCCTCAAAATCATTCAGTTGTTTTCTTGGCTTTATTAATTTCTGAAAATTTGAAGAAAAAATTTATTGTTCTCCATCGTGTTTATCGGATTTGTGTGAATCTGTGAGTGTGATTAAGTTTGGTGTATGAAATCTACACATTACTTGTTAATTGATTTCGAATTTGGTGTGAAGATTTGAGCCAAAAACTAGAAAACTCCATTGACGTACAAAGCTGTCAAAATCAAAAAAGAAATGTGGATTTCTGGGTTTAAAGCTAAATCTGAAAATCTTCATTTGTAATTACTAATTTGTAGAGACTAAATTTAATCCTTTGTGAGAATTCCATTGTTGAGTTCTTGAGTTTGAAAACATCTAAATCAATTGATTTGAACTAAAAAAATTGACTAATGAAAGGCGAAATACAAATCTATGGGCAACCATTGTTAAAGAGGTTCGAAGCTCAAGTATGAATTTTTGAATTTGTCGGCGAATTCATCTTTTCTAGTGATTATTTCCTCGTCATTGCCGGCTTGTTCGATGAGTTTCTCTAACAAATATAAAATTTATCATCCATCAAAAATGGGGTTGGAACTGCTTATTCGTCTTCTCCAAATTGAAAGGGAAAGTAATATCCTCCATTAAAACGGTGTTATTTTGCTTATAAAAATAAATAAATAATATATAATACTATTTAATTGTAACAAAAATATAATAAAAAGTTCTTTTTACTTGTTTTTTGCTTCTCACTCTCTTTTAAGAGAGTGAATGCACTCTCTGTGCCAGCTCAACATTTAAGGAGTCATTTATTTCATTTTTAAATAGTCCAAGGGATGATAGGACACCCATGAAATTGGAGTGTGTAGTTGAGATTTCGGGTATAGCTTGAAGAGGTTTTAGACCATTTTCTCTTATTATTAAGCCATAAAGAAGGACGAAGCAATTTCATCCTCCTTCCCTCCTTTAATTTTCTCATTGGAGACTCATTTTTAATCAAGTTTGATTGTTTGATCAATAAATTTGATATTCCAACGTCGATCAATATAAAACTAAACACTAATTTATATGTCAATACTTTCTGAAAACAAAATGGAGTTGATTTCTCGATCATTCATGACTCAACTAATAATAGTAGTTATTATCTCAGAATATCATTTTCTCTATTGAAGAAAATTAGATTCAACAAGAAAAGTGATTTTCTGAAATAATAAGTATTAGTTGAGTGACTATCCAAAAAATCAACTTAAAAAGAACGGCCGAAAAACCACTTCCACAACCCATAACCTTCTATTTTTAACAAGTATTCCCGTAACTTTTTATAAGCGTTAATAAGAAAAAAGAATGTCTATCCAACAATCTCGACTACTTTATTGATTTCATATTGCATACTTCAAATTACTTGGATTGAAACGTAATTGTAACATTTGGCAAAATACGGAAGGCTTGTCAATTATCATAGTGCATAATCAATGATGAAATGATTATTAAGTTGCATTAGACAATTATTTTTTTCATTATTATTAAGCCATAAAGAAGGAACAAGCAATTTCATGCTCTTTCCCTACTTTAATTTTCTCATTGGAGACTCATTTTTAATCAAGTTTGATTGCTTGATCAGTAAATTTGATATTCCAACGTCGATCAATGTAAAACTAAACACTAATTTATACGTTAATTCTTTCTGAAAAAATAATGGAGTTGATTTCTCGATCATTCAACTAGTAATAGTAGTTATTATCTCAAAATATCATTTTCTGTTGAAGAAAATTAGAATCAACAAGAAAAGTGATTTTCTGAAATAACAAGTATTAGTTGAGTAACTATCCGAGAAATCAACCTAAAAAGAACGGCTGAGAAACCACTTCCACAACTCATAACCTTCTATTTTTAACAAGCATTCTGTAACTTTTTATAAGCATTAATAAGAAAAAAGAATGTCTGTCCAACTTTTGTATCACAATCAGTGTAGTGCAATCACCATGAGTTAATCTAAACTAAAAAGGGACAGCCCGGTGCACTAACTCCAACTACGCGCTATTAGGAGTTAATTTAACTACAACTTCCTAATAGGACAACTTGCTATTAAGGTAACAGTCTGAAAGGATACTTATTCCTTCTTACCTCGAGCAACATCAACAAGATATCTATTCAAATGCTGGCCAAAAATCTTGGTAGAGAATGACTCAGCAACGTGTTGACGAGCATCTTGCCCCATTTTTTCAGACATGTGAGGATCCTGAATAAAATTAGACATTGCTGAAGCAAACTCTCGTGGGATAGGGTCACAGAGGAAGCCCGTCACGCCATGCTTTACTGTCTCCACTGGACCCCCACTATTGCAGGCAATAACAGGTTTATAGGCTGCCATTGCTTCCAAAGGAACAATGCCAAAATGCTCATCCTACTCTTCCAAAAAAGGAAAGAAAATGTCATCCTACTTTCAAGGTGAAAAAAATATGGGAAAAGACCGAAATGCTCCTTCTAACAAGCATACTCCAAGGTTAGACAAACATTCCTCCAACAAGTCACTCTCAAGAACAAATGTTTTCCTCATTGAAGAGATATTAGAATCAGACATACCTTTGGTGTATAAAGAACACATAGGCATTGGCCAAGGAGTGCATTTCTCTCGGCAGTAGAGCAAGATGTGATGAATCTGACATGCTGAGAAACACCTTCCCTTTCTGCCAACTTTTTCAGTTCTTCTAGATACTCGACATTCTCTCTAAGGCGATTATCAAAGCCTCCTGAAATAAAAGCAGGAAGAACTCTATTAGCATGCAAGAAGATTTCTTTTGAGTATATATTCAGCCACTAATGGCAGACAACAGGTATCCTGGACTCATTTATTGAAGCGTACTTCAAATCCATCTATTCAAGGTATTAAGGGCGCATAAAAAAAAAAAAAAAGAGGGCTTATCATCAAAGGGAGACGAGCAGCGAAAAAAGTCCTATAGCTAACTTGATCAATAACTAGAAGCATCTGATTTTTATATAGTTTCAGGGGAGATCAGACAGGTTCATATATCTTATTGGCTCTCGATAAACTCCGCAAAACCTCTAACAGAATAACAGAAACTTTTGCATTAAAAACAGCAAGATAAATAATGCAAATCAACCATACAAGATGAATACCAACAGCAAATAAAAGAGATGACAGAAGCAAAACAGAGAACAAGAAAATGTTGGTGGATAATGCAGCATACATTGAACTTGGAAACTTGCCTGCAACAGTCAAGGAAGCATCATTCATGTTAACTCCTTGATGATCATGGACTTCATGGGCGTGAACCATGGCAAAGGCAGATATTGCCAATTCTATGTTCTTTTTTCTCTCAAATCGATTGATGGATAGAAAGTTCAGCCTAAAAGAAATGAACAACTGAAATTATCACTGTATTGCTCCAATTTAATCAGATGCCCCTCCAAGGGACAAAGGAATAACTGAAATGACACTACCATCTGATATATTAGTTGTGTTTCTTTGAGCTCTATGGAGTAACCTTCTCTCTACCTCCCTACTATCCCTCCCCTCCTCCCTCTTTTTTAAGAGCGCAAGGAAGGGCAGGAACTCCAGGGCAGATGCATTTGAAAATTAAAAAGAAACAAATATTGAAATCTGTGGTGTTATTGCAATCAGACCTTGAACTAGAAGGTACCAAGAGATGGAAAGGCGTCTCTTACTTGATGGCATCAGGTTTCTCAAACTGATCAACATTGACCGCTGGGTACAAAACAGCTGGTTTAATCCCACGTGCATCTAGGTTCTTGAAGGTTGATGCAAAAGTAGATGCTGTAAACCTGCTGTTAACCAGAATCAAATCTGCCATTCCTATAGTTTAACCAAGCAATCAAAGAAGAAGCAGATGTTTGAACAGATAAGAAAAAACAAGTAAAACGTCGATAACAGATAAACAAACACCACGGACAGAAGGCAAAATGTCAACAAAAACCTGTTGTTATTTCTTCTATGAAGTCAATAGGTTTCCGATATATCCTCCTAAGAATAGTTGTACGTTGCGCCAGCAAAAGATCTGGAAAATGGCAATAGAATACAACCTGCATGAGGTATAAACTTCATATATATCTCAATGATCATTACATAGCAGTTGATTTCATCAAATCCATCAAAATACCTTAGCAGACTTCTTTAACTTCAATATCGGAACGACAACAGAGACTTGATCTGCTAGAATTATATCAAACGAAGGCCACATAAACAACAAGCAGAGAGCAACAAACATGCACCGCAAGTATGCACATACTGCATGAAGCCGATAAAAGATATGTCGAGGAAGAAAAGCACCATAAACTGTAATATCAAACACACCTGTAAAGTGGTATTCACATCAGTAAGGGCACAATGGATGTTTGTTTAGCATATGACTTGAGTATAGAAAGTACGATTTCTAACCAGACAGAGTCTCCTCAAAACATCGATTTTTATCATGATGTGAAGTAAAAATGTGAACTTTGTGCCCTAAAGAAGCAAGTTCCATAGCAGCATCAACAATTAGCCTTTCAGCTCCACCTAAACATTATAAAATATGCTTCTATTAGCCCATAGATCTCTCATTGACGCAAAAAATTATTATACCCATTTTTTTGAAATTTATGATCTTCTACAAATAACTCATTTGATCAAGGATTCAACAAATTGCAATGATAAACAGATCTATGAAAGAAATATAAATATGTGTAGATAATAATTTACCGATTCCGAGATCGGGATGAATTATCGCGATATTCATCTTCGAGCTCCCTTTTTTCTCCATTGTTGTTTATGAGAAAAAGCGGGTGTAGGGGAAAATAGAGATAAAAAACGGGTCGGGTCAATAGCCGGAGATTGCTGAAGGAGAAGAGGTGGCGGAGAAAGTCATCCGACTACTTTACTTCGCCGGCGCTGGATATAAAATTACACTTTTAGTCCGTCGTGATTTTTTTTTTAAAAATAATATAATTTTAATATTCTCATTATGTAATTTGAAAACTATTCTTTATTTTCTGAAAATTTATGCTTCAATAAATAATGTCATGTAAATTAAATTAAAATGAAAGAGATGTTTTTATTTTTGTTGTCGTTGGGTTGTTTTCTAATAGGGCACACATTAAACAAATGCTTAAATAAAACCGAAAGGGGTTATCTTAAGTGGTCAACATCTTTCGCCTCGACTTTAAGTTATGAATTCGAATCACTAAAGAAGCAAAAGGGAGCTCCTAGAAAAGGTAAAAATACAAAAAGAAACTTGAATATCATTTATCGAGTGAGAAATACTAAAAGATTACTATTGGATTTTGGCCCTTGAATAATTATTAATCCTCTATCTCAGCGATACAGTTAAAATTTTGAATTTTAATTTCTAAATTCTAACTTGTGAATTTGAACATAGAAACCTTCAGCCTTTTAAAATAATATATATATATATATATATATATATATATATATATATATATATAAATTACTATAAATCATAATAATTAGTACTGTAGACAATTCTGTCTGTCTTAGCGTTTCTCATCCCCCTTGATACTCCTTCAACTTACCTTATTTAATTTTATTTAGGCAATTTTATGTTATCACCTTAAATAGGGGAAAAGGTGAAGAGAAAATTTACATCATCTCAATTAAATATTGAAAGTTACTATGTAAAACCCTCATATATGGGAAGAGACGAGAACTAAAATAATTAAAGACGAGCAAAATGAACAAAGAAATCTAATCAATTCGAATTCAACATCTTCATTTGCTTCATATGAACAAAAACTAATCCAAGAAAGAAATAATTTGAGAGCTGCTGAGGAACATAATACTCAACTAGGTAAATTAGTTTAGTATATAAGTGTGTCTAACTCGTACAAGGCTCGATAACAAAAATGCTAAGTTGCGACAGCTATCCTTATACTTCAAATCTACCGACTGCAATGCAAAATAGAAAACTATATTCTTTTCAAATGTTGTAAGTTGTAACACATTGTGTGACGTATGGAAAACTTTGCAGACACATCTTCATTGCTGAAAACGTCTACCTATACTCTGATCAAACGGCTAGCCATTAGCCAACCGTTAGAAGCTTTATACGTGCTGATCCTTGCTAGAATTCCAGCTAGGGGCCTGAGCAACAACACTATCTGGTAAATTGCCAGAGCCTTTTTCAACATTTATTAGAGGATCAGTTTCACTTTCGTTTACCTTCAACCACAGAAACAACAGAGAGAATTAGTAAATCTATGTTCTAAATGCATAAAGGAAAGATGATAGTAAAACACAAGTCCCCACCAGCTTCTGGAACTGTGACCATTCGGTATAAGCACTAGAAGAGTAGTGGTTTAAAATGAAGGGAGCACAAGGTTTTAGAGTTTACTTTTCTTCCAGATCTGCCTCTCCCATGGCCCATGCCACTAACTAATTAAACCATTTTGCAAGTTTCGTTTTCTTTCCGTCTAGAAGTGCAGTGTAATGAGGTGACACACAATGAGGCAGTAAAGGGAGCACAAGGATTTAATGACAACTTTCTTCTAGATCTGCCCCTCTAACGACTTATGCCACTAACTAAACGATTTCAGAAGAAATATTGCAAATCTAGTACTAGTGTAATGAGGTGGAATGAAGGGAGGTAGTATTGGGCATATTGGACATCGTTAACAATCATCTTGCAAATCAAGATATTGCACAAGTTGGTGTATGATAAAATGAAATACCTTTTTTGTCTAGCACAATGTGGAACACCAAAAAACAAAGGTGTAATACCTGAGACAGAAGGGATGCAGCCTCTATAGACTTCTGCTGGCTCTCAAGGGAACAACAATATGAATAGAGTATCATCCCAAGCATAGCAATGACGATACCCAGAATGTTTCGCCAGCTGAAGGGATCACGAAGTAGAACATACCCAAAGGCCAAAACAAGACATGTTTTTAGATGCCCAAGGACCTGATAGGTGACTGGAGAAGTCTTGCCAATTACCAAAAAAGTACTGAAGTTCACAGAGACGGATATAAGGCAGGATAGAACAATAAAGGCCTGCCATCAACACGTTGAAGTTAACAAATAGTGCTAAATGCCAATATCTAGCTTAAAATTGAAAATGATTTTCTAACTTACCACCACATTTTGTGTGTAGTTGAAAGCAAATACATTCTGATTTGTCAAAAGCCAATCTAAAAATGGTCCTACTATAAACAAAGTAATTGATTGATAAGGACAAGACTGATACAGGAGCTGGGTTGAAGAAACCTTGAACTTCTTCTGGATGGTATTCGTCATCTAAGAAGATGGGTTAAGATATTCAAGCAAGAGAAGATATGATGTAATAGCTGTGAACTATAGGTCAAACATCATTTTCTAACACATACAAAACAACTTCCATAAAAATTTAAAGTCTTATTTGCCAAAAATAAGGTTGCTAAACTGGGGATTTATGAAGTAAGCAGAGCCAGTAAGGGAAAGAACTGAAAAAAATTGATTGACCATTCAGCAAAGGATACAATCTGCGCGATACAAGTGGTGACAATTGCAAACATAGATAAAACAGAACCCAGTAAATTGAGCTGCAAATCAGTTACTGTTGCAATTCCAACCCCAAAGAGAAGAACGGTAAGTGCAAGCTGGATATTCCTACTGCAAATCATAGTTGAGACAGGAATCAAATCGTTACTAAAAATGTACAACTAAAAGGGTAATTTCATAAATGCTTAAGCAAAAGAGTAAATGAATGCAGAATGTTATTTAGATAAAAGTATCAATTTATAGGGCAATAGCATCACTCCAGACCAAGAGATACATAGAGGTTACTTGGGTCAAAACTGTGGAGCCAAAGAAGCTCTTTTTGTGCACAAAAATACTTCACTTGAGTAAAAATTTCTCTTCAGGTGCACCCGCCTTTCAGATAGTTCCCTCACTTACTGCTCCATTACTATTACATTTATCTGATAATCCACCAGTCACTTGCAACCTTAAAATTGCGTCTAGCTCAGCCTTAAATAAGTAGTCAACAGTTGAATTAAACAAGAAAGACTTTCCTTGAAAAAGAGTTCCATTCATGTTGACAAGGATGTTTCAGAACATTGCATAAAAATAGGACAAACTATCTAAGAGTGATAAAACCAAAAAAAGAAAATTAATAATAAAAGACAATGTGGAATGGGTCTTTAAATTATCAAAGACCCAAAATAAGCAGAGATGGCTTGGCTCCAAGAATCTTAATGATCAGTAACATTTTACAGGAACATACATTTATCAAAAGCACAACTTGTCAAAAAACTTGGTCTTCCACTATCTCATTTAACCGTGTTAGCAGCCAGTGAAATCATTTCACTGGCTCAACCTTTAACTATGGATGATGGCTGACCCTAAATCTAGTATAGAAACGATTGTATATGGGAATAATGTTATACCTCTGACATTCAACTTTAGGTAAGGACAAGACATAGGGTTCAGACTCTTAATTGTTCCAAGAAATTACTTCTGGTTTGACAGTTCAAGCAAACCACATGTTAATGAAAAGCTTCTCCAATGTAATGTTCCAAGCTTAATAAAATGAGAACAGATTCCTGTGTTTGATATGCTGGGAAGAGAAAAGTTCTCAAAAATAGATGTTAAGTTAATGTAGAGTGATCCTCTATCTACCTAGTGTAGCATAACTGATTTTTTAAGAACTTTCTGTGGAAATAATAAAGTCATCATTTTGCTGGTATCCTGTGGAATTAGTCGAGATGCGCGAAAGCTGGCCTGGACACCACAGTCATCACAAAAAAAAAGTCATTTTGAGAAAGTCAAGGTTGAGTACTTTTACCTGAATTTTTTCCTGTAGAAAAGAGTCTCCAAAAGGACTGTACAGGGGATGATTGCTAATTTTGTCATCTAAAATGCAAAACAATGAAGAAAATCAGGAAAAAAAATCTGCATTTAAGATTCTAAAATTAGTCAGAAACTAAAAGGCTTGCTTTGTAGAGACAACTTAGAATTGAGTTTGTGATGAATGTTTGAGACCAATAGGGAACAAGAGAATCTCATCACATTAAGTAAAGTAGTTTATAACCACAAAAGCGAAAAAGAACCACAAAAGGGAAAGAGTTTGCTGCCCCTCCCCAATAAATGAAAATAGAAAAGAACCTTACAATTCAGCTAGCTATGTATGTTGATAATTAATTTCATAATGATCATTAAGCATTTCATAATAAGATTTTTGTAGCACATCGTGATGTGAATAATTCAGGTTACAGTGGAACAAGTTGCAATTTCAAGTTTAGATCTTATAAAACCTAACTACTCCAAACAAGTAATCACCAGAAAACTAATTTATGAGGAAAAGCTATCCCAGTGGATACATTGCTATACCTTGAAATATAGGTCCAGAAAAAAGGGGACAAGGAATGAGAATAAAGATAAAGGAGGGGGAAAAGAAGATCTTATCCAGATAAATCGCTATTTAAGGCAGCCAGGATCCCAGGTAAAAAACATTTAAACCAGATAGTCATTAACAGCAAAAAGGAAAAAGAACAAACCTGATAAAATCCAACAGAATTAAACCCCAGGCTTAGATTAAGAAGTCCAATAGAGGACCCATTCAGTATTCCAAACCCCATAACGGCTTTTGGATCAAAAGGCTTGTGCTCAAAAAATCTCATCCATCTTGCCACATGGAGAGAACAAAATGTAACTAAAAGATGCCAGCTTGTCAAAGTCGTAGCTGAGTGAAAATTTAAGAAGTTAGAAACTCAAAGCAGAATGATATAAGAATTGAAAATTTTCTTTTATGAGGTTTTGCAGGTACCAAAATAGAAGTGTCAACAAATCAACAATCCCCTGATCCAAATTGGATCATCCTTTTCCCAACTCCCTATTTCCTTATCAATTTTTTTATAAAAAAAAAGGTGTCAACTGACAACCAAATATATTTTAGATGTGAATGTGCAATATCAAGAAGTATCTTCCATTTCCATTATGTTCTAATTTTTGTTTAACTATATGCAAACACTTGCACATGATTTTGTGTTCTCTCCCCCTTCTTTTTTGGTACATTTGATTCTGTGTTCTCTCCTACTACTGCTCGTATGCCATAAGCCAAATTCACTAACTGTCAAATTGAGCTGTTTTACATTAAAGGAATAGAGGAAATAATTGCATAATGACAAAAGAAGAGCACAAACAGAGAAATAACTAAGCCAAATATTTGAGCTTGTTCTGGTCCCTACTAATTACATTGTCGAACCCATTTTTCAACAGAGAATATTGACGTTTACTGAATCGCATTCACCCAAACAACAACTATCTATGCCTCAATCCCAAGCTAGTTGGGTTGGCGCATTCATCCCAATAGAAGAAACGAGACAATCTTAGAAAACTTTCCTGCACAAGCTCTTCGTGAATCTCATAGAACCATGTTAAAGCAATCAATGAATCAATCAACTATCCTTCAATCCTCTATGTTGATTATCCTCTATTTAGATGTATCAGCTAATTCATCTTTTAAGGTAAATTAAATACTACCAATTATAAAGCAGGTACCTAATTTCACGAACCATGTAAGCAATTCACTTGTAATATTAGCCACTACACTAATGAACCCGAACAAAGAAAAACAACAAAACACCATCCATTATTTGCATTACGAAAAAAAGTTATCAAAACTCACCAAATGTAAAACCTAATGTGCTAATAAGCGCCTTATTGCAAATTACAATGGACACAGAAGACACCACCGACAAAGACAGTGCTCCAATGGTCCCCAGCTGAAACCTCTGGCTTTCTGTCATTTTCGCTCCTTCTCCAATTCAAACTTCAAAATCTACACATCAATATAAAATTTCACACATAAACCTAAATACAAAATCATCTCACAATTTGACAACCGAGTTTTTTTTTTTACCTTATCTCAATCGTGCGTCCATGAATCATACAAAACCAGCTCAGCTGAAAACAAAACATTCAAATATATTTAAAAACGAGATTTATTCAACATAAATATATACAGATCCAAACACGAACAACAAATTTAAAAAAAATGCAGAGTAATTTTAAAAAAAAATTAAGAATATGTTAATATATTAAGAAGATTACCGAAATGCAAAATTATAGATCTGATACTTTATATAAAATTGGATTATTTTTTCAATATTCATACGATTATACGAACAAGTAAAAAGGAGAGAGAAAAATGGAGGAAGAAGAAGAACCTGTAAAGCTTCGGATCACGAAAATGGACAAAGTGACAAAGGCGCTAAGTGTTCGATAGAAGTTGAAGCATTATTATTATTAGAATTAGAAAGAGAGCGGAGAAAATTGCACCACTAACATTTATACTTTTTTGTAATTTAATAATTAAATTGGTGACTTCTTAACTGAATTCCTGCTAGCTTTTCGCCTGCGGATCATGGGACTGTGTCTATCAGAGGGGTATATGTATTAATGAAATATTTGGGGAAATTGATGGTTGCGACATGAATTGCATCTAATTTTGATAATTATTCTCTATCTTTTGTCGTAAAATTATTTGTAAGTTTTATTATTAGTTATGATAAGACATCAAATTTCAAATTTATTTTTTTAGATTTTTTAACTAAATTTCGATTAGTTTTTTTTCCTATGGGTCATGTGACTGTGTTTGTATCTGTGAAAAAAATATATACAGGAAATATTTGAAGAAATCAATGGGTTTCAACATGAGTGTTGCACTCAGATGATAACCATCATCGACCTCTTATCTTAAGATTGTGATTCGAGTCACGTAAATAAATTTATTTATAAATTTATTATATGTTATGCGATTAATCTCAATAATACGTAAAATTTCAAATTTGTTTTAAATCAAGTTAATATATATAATAAAATGAAAGAAGATATTGGAAGAAGATTTAATAGGTTTATAAGGAACATTGAAGTCTAACGTTCACCATAACAGTTAAAATGGATTTCAAATTTGTCTTTATTTCTTTTCTCTATTAATAATAGTTGAATAAATATTGTTATAATTTAACAATGTTTGGAAATAAAGACTTATTTCATATTAGTGATTGAATGTAGACATTTCTCTTACATTAATTAAAAAATCTAGAAAATGAATCCAAACATATTGCTACATTCATTGTTTCTCTTACATTAATTAAAATATCTAGAAAATGAACCCAAACATATTAGAGTACTACATTCATTGCTTCTAATATGTAAATGCATTCCAATCAAAATATTGATGAAATTAGAATTTTTAGAATACGAGTGCACCTTAAAAAATATAAATTATTAGTACTAGTTAAAATTGATTTCTAGTTTTTAAGGTAAATAACTCTAAACAAAATAAAGTGCATTATGTAACTTTCTTATAGTATGAGTGTTAGATTGTAATATTATGTCAATTTTAGAAATTATATACCTACAATATCTAATTTTATAAAGAAATTATGAATTTACATTCCGTACCTATAAATTCATTTGCAAATATTCTCACAAGTATTAAACTTGTTTACATTTGGATGGTTGTTACTTATTGTTCATATATCGTATTGTATCGTGCAATATTATTTTAATGAATACAATATTTGAATTGATTTTATCATTCTCATTTCAGTTGTCACACCTTCATAATTTGAATGATAAATATATGAGAAAAGTAAGGAACGGATAGAGCTACTATGAAAATGTAAGGTAAATGATCAAACAATAATTATCAATAATAATAAATAAAGATAAAATGAGAAGAAAATATTCACATCAAATCAATCGTTATATAAAACGAGTCTTTTCATTGTTATCTAACAATAAATATAAACGATATCATACAATATAATTTAAGTAACAATCAAAACAAACATTATACTTAAACTAAAAATACAATACAACGGTAACAACAATCTAAACAAGGTGTTAAAAAAATCTTTAAAAAGAATGAGAAGATTTAAATGTTCTTTTACTCTTCTATTACTTTACTGTTCCTATACAGAAAATCAAATATATTTAATACTATAATTTTTAATTTAGGAACTAAGTGTAAAGTAATTTTTTTATTTGGCACAAATTACGAAACAGCATAGTCAGGACTTAACCCTTCTATTTGAAAATTGATTCAAACGAAGGATTTATATAATCGGAGCATTGCCGGAGTATTTTGTTCGGAGCTTTTATGCAACCGGCGAAGAAATCGAGCATCACCTGACCTGACCCGACCGGACAAAATTGATATTTTAAGGAACCCTACGAAGGATTTTGGGTTTTTAGGGTTCCATTTCATGATTTTACGAATGGATATCGACACTGATATTTCTCATTGGATTCTCGAATTCATCCTCCGGCAACCGCTCGACGACGGCATTCTTAACGGCCTCATTCACGTTCTTCCACTCTCAAACGACAAGCCGAATTTAAAAAAGGCGCTGCTTATTCGAAAAATCGAATCTGAGATTTCTAACGGTTCAGTTAATGAGAAAATCCTCGAATTTCTCGAACTGATTGAGGAACTAAATCATCAAGACGGGATTGAAGCTTCAGAGGTTATGAAAGCCGCGTATTGTGCGGTGGCAGTGGAGTGTACGGTGAAGTTTTTGAATAGTGAAGGGACAGGAGGTGATAAAGGTAAGTATTTTGACGCAGTAAGGAGGATATGGAAACGGAGAATCAATTTAATGGAGAAAATGGAGAATGTAGGGTTTGTATCGGAAGAGTTATGGAATTGGAGGGATGAAATAGAGGCGGCTTTATGGGATGATAAGTGTTCTTACAGTGTGATAAGGAAGAGTAAAGGCATAGTTGCTGTTGAGTCGGTTAAGTTTTTTGTTAGAGAAGCTAAAGAGAGAATGGGGTCTCCTTTTCTTGATGTTGTGGCGGAAACTTACCAGTCTGATGAGACAATGAAGGCACTTTTTGGAGAGGTGAACAAAGAAGGAGCTTGCTGGGAAAATGACAGAGGTAATGTGTTATTAAACTCTATGATATGATCAAATTTGGATGATATTTTGTACCTATTATCTGCTTATTGCTCCAGTTCAATGAATGATGACCAAATTCTGTATGTTGCTGTTAAATGTTGAATTATGTGCTTTTTTCTGTAGTTTATATGGTCACCCTTGATTAGATATAAAGGGAGTACTTTTGACATTTCCTAGTAATACCAATATCAGTTTATCCTTGTTAAGGGGTAAAAGATTACTTTTTGACATTTTGCTTGCTGAACTCGTATAAATTTCATGAGTTTTATGTATAGATGATTGTTTTTCTGCTTGCAGAAGTGTCCAAAGGAAGTGCATTGCGCAGGAAGAAGCATATTGCTTTCAAACGCACCAGAGGAGGTGTCAGGATCAGTGATTCTATTGAGTCAGAACTTGAGGCATCTGGTGGAGGTGGTCAGGATGGTTTACCGCCTTCAGCTGAAATACAGAAAGCTGAGAAAGCACTTAAATTGAGTTCATTGGAGCTGCGTGCTATGGTAAAGGATCCTCTACCTGATGCACTACGTTTTGCTGAGACTCTTTCTTTGGCAAGGGATAATATGGGCCATCAGCCTGCTGAGAATAGCAGTGACAGAGCCCCTCCTCCAATGGCCTCCAGTAGCAGAATGGTTCAAGCTAGTGGGGAGAAATGTGAGGCGCAGCATAATTGTCATGATAATGCTGCATCCAAGCCAGACCGAGTGAACCAAAACAGTGCTGCCAATCCACTTGAGGTATATGCATCAAAAAAGATTTTTTTCTCCACCTGCTTAAAAATACACGGCCAAATGCTGCTTCTTGGCATGTATTGATGCACAATGCTCTTTAGTATGCTCTTGAATGTGTAGTAACTTGAAGTCTTCAATGCAAGATAGTATTTGTTTATCCTCAAAGCTTTCCCTAGTGACTAAAGGATTTTTTGTAACTAAATGTGCAAAACTTTTTCCCAAGCCAAGTAACGAAATGATTCTTTGTATTGTAGAGATTAGAGAGGTTAGATCAGATATTAGCTCTAGATTTGGTTTTGCAAGAGGAATATTATAGCCCAAACATTAAAGCATATTCTTGTTTGAAAAAAATTGTCCTAGGCACCCAAACTGTATTTGAGAAAAATATCCAAATAGAGGTAAACAAATTTGTAATTTTATGCGTGCTAATGGAAACAAACGCTGAATTTTATATACAGTTGGATGATTTCTTAGACGAGGTAACTGAAGGATCACCAAGTAAAGCGAATAGGGTTACATTACCTACACCAAAGACGACAAAAGTTTCTCCTCTGAAGAAGTATGAATTTAAAAAGATCACCACGAGGAGAAAGCCCATGAAATGGAGTTCGTTGGAAGAAGACACTTTGAGAACTGGTGTACAGAAGTATGGAGCATCTCTTACTTCCTCTGACTTCAAAGAAATAACGACACAAGGTTTAGTGCTCTAATTGTTTTCCTTTTTTTCGTAGGTATGGTACTGGAAACTGGAAGGTCATCTTAGACACTTATCATGACATATTTTTAGTGAGGACAGCAGTAAGTGTTTTCTGATACTACTACTATTTATAGACTGGTCGTATATTACTCCTACTTATGAAGTCTAAACAATTTTGTTCAGTGCGACTTGAAGGACAAGTGGAGAAACATGATATCGTAGGTATTTATTTTGAAGAAATTTCACTCTTGTATGAGAGCCTTTTGTTTTCTTAAGCAGAGGTATGGCCTTGTATATTTTTTTTGTATCATGTAAATGTCAAACTTCCTCCCTGTGTATTTTTGTTAGATCATAATACTTCAGATGAATGTTATTGTATATCATGTCTCTCTGGAGAAAGCTGTGAGCATGTTCATATACACTCTAGAAATAGTTGCCTTTTTAGGTCCTTGTGACTAATTTAAATCAGTGGACACAAATTTCAAGCTAAAGGACAGTGAAACAAGTGAATTACTAAATTTCAAGCTCAACTGATAATATGTATCCAGATGCCTTTTAGATTTCAAATTGAGTTAGTTAATGGTTAAAAAACACAACAAAAGTATCACCTTTTTTGGCGAGTTTCATACCTCAACTCTCTATTGTTCTATTTACCTATCTATAACTCTCTTCGTATTAATACACATATTGATGCGTAGTTGGCCTACACGCATTTGTACTTAGCATCACTGTGTGTTGTAAAAGTGAGAATTTAGGTAGGTAAAGAGAACAATTGATAGTTGAGGTATGAAATCCGTGAAAAAGTAATAGTTCTTATGTGTTTTTTTAACCATTAGCTCTTTCAAATATTTGTACATGTATTGTGACTATCATCTATCACAAGCTTTGTTGTCGATTGAGAACAAATATTTGGCCAATTCAACATTGAGGTGCTTTTTAATACAAAAGGAGTGATGGTTTAGGCTGATAAAGAGAATAATGGATAGTTGAGATATAAAACTCGCCAAAAAGTTAAAGTTTAGATGCATTTTTTAGTCATTAAATCTTTCAAATATTAGTAACTGATATTAACTTACTCAATAATGTTGACGGGTTTCAATTGTTGTCTGAAGTTGATTTTGAAGCCGCCAAACTTTAATGACCTTGTAAATTTCAGCTACTATTTTTCAAATAGGGTTCCTAAAATGGTTATTATTGCAATTCGTTCATAATAATGTAGTGAGTTGATCACTCAATTTATCTGTTGTGATTTTTAAAAGTAATTGTCTCAAATTGTCATTTTAGAAGTTTAAGACAACTAAATATTTTTTTCTCATTTCTATGATAGTAAATTAGTAATTGCTCTAGAATATTACAAACACCTCACCCTAAAATAAATAAAGAATTTTGTGCTAATAATATAAACGCCTTTAAATTGTATTTAACGGTAATAGTAAATATAAGTATTTATAATCAATACTTAATACAAATATCGTTAAACGCTTTAGCAATGGTATTAACTCAATTATTGTTAAATGTTTTTGCGGCTGCTAATAGCAAGACCTATTACAACTAAATGTCTCTTTAATTGTAGTAGATCAAATGAGTAAATATTTAATGAAGAGAGCTTATAGCTTAAGAAATAAACAATTATCAGAAAAGACCTTCCAAATTAATGTTTTCTAAAGGAACGTGTAAAAGAGAAACATGACAAAATATTTAAGACAAAAGAAGTATCAATCACTTCTTTACTTTAGACTGTTGAATTTGGTATAGAGAGGTTTTCTTTCCGCTTTAAACGTCTTTTCCCCGCCTGTTCAAGCCACTAATAAGCAAATCGAGTAGAAGAGAAGGCTCGGAACTAGGTTGACTAAGATTGTCAACTGCAAGAAAAGAGAGAAAGTAAGTCAGAAACTTAACGAGCAAATACCCTGTGCTCTATCAATCTAGTCTCAGTCATTCCAGCAAGCGAGCGAGTGAGACTAATGAAACCAAGGTACACTAAAGACAAAGCAATTCATTGCATTAATCTTCCTCCGTCTCAATTTGTGTAACACCATTTGACTTGACATAAAGTCTAAGGAAGACTTCTAAAATTTGTGGTCTATAAATCCTTGATCATTTGTGTGAAAGTGAATGTGACTATAAATCGTTTTATCAGGATAAATGAGAAATTTAAAAGTTAAATATGATTATCAAAAGGTAACATTTTTGCACGGACTTAAAAAAGAAAAATGTGTCACATAAATTGAAACATAAGAAATACTATTTAGAGCAAGAGGTGTGTATCAACGGATTTGGTCCAATTTTATATACGATTTGTCAATTTTTGATTTGTGAACACGTTAACCTGATTATCAAACCACTAAGATATTTATTATTGATTTTCAATTAAGCGATTTTTGATCCTTAATGGTTTGATCGATAATCAATAATACAATGCTCATATAATCATGTATACAATATATTCATAAAATAGAAATAGTAGCAGGATTTTGTATACAAGATATTCACAAAATAGAAATAGTAGCAAGAATGCAAGTGTAAGACATATTGTTCGAATTTGTTCTCAAAGACACGCACAATAAATTGCGATAATATCACTAACTTGTATGTCTGTCACAATCAAATCTAAAATTGGAAAGAGAGAAGGTAATACTAATTAGTGTCGTGAAGAGAGAAGATAACGGAATAGAAAGACCAGTTTGAGTTGCCATGGTCAAAAGTAATATTGAAATTTAGGAAATAAAGTTGGTACAATGTAAAAATCATTGTTATATAATTAGGAATAAAATAGTAATTTTAATATAATCTTATCGAATGATCAACCAAAATCATAAAATCGAAAATCGAACCAATAGCCCAATAAAAAAATTACAAAAACATTAACCAATGGTGTTTTTCTCTGTTCAATTTATCGGTTAAACCAAATTTTGCACACCCCTATAATTAGAGGCCATAAACTTCAAATTTTGGATCTGCCAAATCAAAAGATAAAATAATGGTGCAACCTAAAAAGAATCAAACGACGTCACAAACTTCCCTGAACTTTGGTAGTTTTTCCTTGATAGAGTACAGTAGTACACATTAGGTAAAAGAACAAAGTACATTTTCCAGCAGAAGGTATGTATGAGAACCCACAAAAAGTGAAGGAATTTAAGACACAACAGACTCCTTCAACTGTGAGTATGTATAACACCTCAACAATGAGGTTGTGAACAACACTATATATCTTAACAAAAGGCTCATATAACTGGAAAAAACACAAAAGAAATTACCAAACCAAAGGTAGGGACTTAATTTACGCTTCGGCGCCTTTACCCCCTGGTTCAACATCTGCAGTTTTCACGAATCCGTTATCAGGATGGTGCCCTTCACTCTCACTGGCAGCTTGTGACAGTAAAGAGTTGCCCAAGCTCTCGAGCCTGTTCTGCGTTAGATACTCCAGGGGAAGGTTGGTAGCATTAACAAGGGAGGTCATGCTCATTCCAGCAGTGGCCTCAGCTAGCATGTCATCATCACGGTTCGGATGGCAGTTCAGGTCCAACTGTCCCTTCCCAGGTCCGAACTCCTCCACTTGATCCCCATTTGAATTCCTTTCATTGTCAGAGTGATTCATGTGTTCGTTCTCGGAATGATTCATTTGAAGCAACTCTATTCCACTCGTCATCCCATCTGTTTCTGGTTCATCTTTAGGAGGGACCTGATCTTTTGCCTGTGCAAGTTCTGCTTCTCTTTCTGATTGCTTTTTCTTCTTACGCAACATGAGTGTTTTAAAACGACGTTTCACAGTCAAACAGACATTGCACTTACATGTGGGATGGTGCTTGCCCTTCCCACTTGGAGGCTGAATGCACACAATGCAACTGCAACCAGGGCGATGCCGAGGATGTTTTGTTGTGGCTCCAACCGAAGGCTCTCCCATGTCGCCAATGCTATCTCCCATGTCGCTAGCAGCAACTGTTGCCAAGGCATCTAGGCCAGAAGACTCTAAATCTTCATTGTTTTCTACAAGTTTTCGCCTCTTAGGGTCTGGAATGAGGAGACACTAATAGTGAGTTGACTTAGATTATCTAAACAAAGGTAAGCATAATTCATATGTTTCAATTTATAAAGTGTTTCATACAAGAATTATAATGCATCTACTATTTTTTGAAACTAATTTGACACATTCATCATAAAGCCCTTCATAAACCGGGTGGCAACAAAGAAGCTCTCGAACTTGCTGGAATCCCGAAGGAACATCAATGTAACACATTTTATTTGGCAGCTCTTTAGGATGTTAGGGGGCGTGAGATATGGATTGCGCAATTAAAATATCACAGATAAAAAAAAAAGAAAACCAAAAAGAAAGCTTCCCCACCAACCATAGTGAAACAGATTTCCTAAAGTGTAGTGCTTTGAGCAGATGAACATCAAGATATAAATGAAAAGTCGATTTCCTAGAATCAGGAGAAAAGTCTGTTTAGCAGAAATTCCTTAATCTCACTTTTTTGAAATGTTTTTTAAAAATAAACCTTAAACCTTCAAGATGAACCATCAATTCCTAACAGAAAGGTGTATTTTGTAAATGCAAGTAAACGGAAAAGTGAGTCCTTAAACTTGCATTACTTGCATTTACAAAATGCACAGAATTTGATGGTTCAACTTGAAGCTTGTACATAGAACTATTTATTCCTAGTGAAAAGTGACCTTTTAGCGACGAAACCTTTTAAAAGCTGTTACTCAAAAGCACATTCAAATCTTCTACCAGCAATAAACCCATTTAAATCACACGTTGTCATTCTTGCCCATATATATATATATATATTTCCTTACTACTTCTTGATCATATCCTTGTAAAGATTGTGTGTCATTAACAAAGAATCAGCAGGTAAAAAAAATAGGAGGGAAGATTTCTGTTAAATAATGAGAAAAGATATCTAATACCCTTGCCAACTCTAAGGAGAGCTTCCAGTTCCCTCGGACTAATCTCATCAGGAATAGCACAAGAGCATCTGTAATAAAGTTTGCAGAAAAAGGGTAAGAAACGGTCATACTTCAGAGAGTATCTATTTAATATATGAAATAGCACACAATTTGTATAGGCCAATTCCCATAAAACACAGAGAAACCACATGAAACAAAGCAAATGCATCTGAAAAACACGATTCATTCATCTAACACAAACATATCTTCAGTTTGTACAGACTACCAATATCATAGTAAGAAGCAACTAAATTTGGTAGAGCGGAATTACACCCATGTTTATGGTTTACCTACCAAGAGAGAGACCACTACATGGGTAAAAAGCAAATTTTCTTTTTCTTTTAGCTATGTGATATCTTAAAAAATGAAAATGATATAACTAGTCTATTCTCAAAAGTGAATCCGAAGTGGGAGATCAATGGAACCAGATATAGACCTTCTTGAGTCCCAAATATTGTCAGAACAAGTCCACTTTGCAGGAAGGAGAACGTGAAAAGGCAATCTACGCCATTTAGCACAGCTGTCACATTGAGCCCATTGCTCCTGATCCCTGTGCAACGGTACAACAGAAATCAGCATTGAAATCCAACAAAAACAAAATATCAGACAGATAGCAACCAAACATTTCTCGTAAGTGTAGTTTTGATATGACCAGCAAAGGCAAAGGTGAACATTATTAACAAAGCACCAACAGATCTTAGAGCTTTTTTGCTCTTTTTGCTTTTGATAACATTGGTCTGCACAAGTTGATCCATTGACATAATAGATAACTACAAATAAGTTTCACTCGGTACATTTAGTTTTTCCCTTACCCAGAAGATCGGGCAGTAAATATTGTCCTCTTTCCAAAGACTGGTGCTTCCTATTGAGGAAGAAAAAAAGAGAATTAAACTTGATTGACTATATGAAAAACGAACAATATAGCATTAGAAGTAAATAGACAATTTTTGTGGTTTCCGTATTTTGGTTGCACTTACTTCATATTCCTCAAATTCACAGTCCTCAACCACAACAATGTTAGGCTTGGCAGTTGGAGATGGTCGTAGCAATTCTTGTATTTCTTCCCAAGTGATTCTAAGTTCCATAGCATCATCAGCATGCATAAGAAGCCTCTTATTTTTGGACCCAATGTTTCTTGCCTTTTTCTTCTCTGACATCGGCACTTGCCGGTTAACAGTATCATCACTTGTCCTGCCTCCATTCTTTTCATGTTTTGGATGGTAAAAAGAATTCGCATTACGGGAAAGAGCAAATTCAAATGCTGCAAGCATGTGACAATACCTGCTTTGCAAAAACACCTAGAAGGCTAGAGTAAACACTCACCGGAAGGTTATCAGCCATGCCAGAAAATGAAGTTTCTCCAGAGCCATTGCCACTGGGAAGGTTAGGCGTTTGAGGATCCTGTTTTGCATACAAAAAGAGGGAAATAAACTCACTTCACTAATCAGGAAAAGAACGCTAACTATAGCAAACAATGTTTCTGTAGATAACCTGCATGTCAACATTGTTTGTTGCCTTCCGAAATCCCATAACAAGCTTTCCTCCAGGATCTATTCGACTGAAGATCACTACAACAATAGACCATAATTAGTATTTCTATCTGAAAATCATAATCGCTATCAAATGCAGAATCAATTGATGACCAAACTAAAGGAAAGACGGTATCTACAGTCTGATAACTAGCCACTCTGCCAGAGATGGAAAAATATTTCTTTTATTAGATGAAAGCATGAACATTTACCAGTATCACCAGCTTGCAATTGCATATTCTGTATACAAGGGGTAACACCCTCCAAAACATACATCCGGCTGTTGTTATTGGGCCAAAATCGGAATTGAAATGTCCACTCTTTACCCTTAATATCCTGAATCCTTATAGGTAGACCCTCTGATTGGTTAATTGGAGGGAAATATGCCTGCATAGGAATTGGCATTGATTAAGCAGAAAAGGTGCATCGCAAGCTAACCATTCGATGCCATAAAGATAACAGGTAAGATATCATATTGTCCAAACTTCACAAAGTAGATAAAAATCTGAAGAAGTAACTATTACTTCAGCACATGCTTTGGGAAGAACCAGACGGCCTATTCGTCCAGCATCACTGGCACTTAGGACCTTCTCAAACAGTGGTACAATAGTAGACTTTAAGCTGAAATTCCAGTTAAAGTAAACAAAATAGGAGTGATACACAACTCAAAGACAACTAACAGCAACCAAAAATAATATGTTGTCAAGGATACTCTCCAGCTAATTTCTCCAACTCCTGGTCTGTAATCCGAGGCCAGTATCGAGGCAGTAACTGACTGCGTCCACCACGCCCTTCAGCAGGTGGCCTTGCAATCCGTGCTTGTGAAGCCATTCCTTTGACTGATTCAGAACCTGAGGTGGGGCTAGGTTTGGGGGGCTTGGGCAATATATGGCGTGCCCTTTGGCCCTGTTGGAAGGGAGAAGTTTTGCTTTGTTCCCTTCCTTCAACATCTCCACCAAGAAAAGGCTGTCCTGAACTTGAAGTACCAATTGGAGTACTTAAACAGAAATTTAGAGACGGCTGATTGATCGATTCATACATATCTTTAACACCTTGACTTGGTCTCTCATTATCGGGTTTGCCAAAGAGAGACGCTCCAATGTTCTGCTGATTCAAATTTGAAAAGCATGTGCCAACATTACCAATAGGAAGCATTGTATCTTGTTTCTTGTCATTCCTCTGCGGTTGAAAGAGTTGACCAGGCTCATTGGTCTGCATAAGCCTTCTTCGTTCAAAGTCATTCTCATCTATTTTATTCTCAACGCCCAGTGGCTGTGCACTCTTAGATCCCAAGGTGCCATTAGGAAAATCATCACCAGGTATCTGCAAAAGCATTTATAAGATGATTTAAGACTCAAATTACATCAACTGACCATCAGCTAAATTTGTCAAAGAGAATACTTTCGGGGAATGCAACAATTAGTAAAAGACCACGTGAAGTGGGCATACACATTCAAAGCACGTAAAACGAACTCCAATTAGATAAGTGAAATAAAAGAAAGAGACAAAATTCATTTGTCATATCTTGAATTTGTTTGTTTCTTTCAAGGATTAGGTTTTGGCTTTCCGGTGGGATTGTCTTTCAATGTTGCATGGGAACAATATAGACGCCAGATATATAGTTATAATAACACCAGAAAACCAAAACACATAGAATGTTTGCTCTAAGTGAAAAAGCTGCATCAATTCGCCGAATTACTATGTGAAGGGTAGAAAGTGATATACTAAGGTGGCAGTTACAATTTTCACTCTGGATGGTTACTTAGTACTCCAGCATGGAACCACACTGCGATTAACCTTACTCTTTTCCCCTAATGGAGACAAATTATTTTGACCCTGCATTTTTAGATACTTACCCATATCTTTAAAATATTATTTAGAAAGTTTTCTTAAAATATGACAAGTAAGATAAGACACTGTATTCAAATATACCAAGTAAGCTTGCCAGAAAGAGCATATATCAAGTATGACAAGTGAACGTCTGAATATCAAATAATCAAATATTAAAGCACAAAAAAAAAAAGAAAAAGAAAAAAAAAAGAGAGCAGCCTGTTGTGTCTGTGTTGCAAGGAAATGACACTTGCATTGACACAATACAGACACAAGATACATAGGACGATTTATCTTAAGTGCAAAAGCTGTCTCAATTTGCAGAATTACTATGCGAAGTTTTGAAAGTAATATTATGCAGTGGCCGTCCGAATTTTCACCATTGATGGTTATCAGCATGAAAGTAAACTGCCTTTGGCTTCACTCTTCTCCCATTAATGGAGAGCTAATTTTGACCCTGTTGTTTTAACTATATCCACACATCTTTAAATTAAACAACTACTAATACTACTAACGCTTCATTTCCAACTACAAACCTCTCTATAATGGTGTTGTTTGCCTCGATATCTCTTTGTTTCTATAGTGAAGTGTTGTTATAGAAAATACATAATGTAACATGAAAAATTGATTCCAAAACAATCTTGGCCATTATAGTGAAATGTTGGTATAGAGGTCAAAGGATGGTTGCTATAGAGAAGTTTAACGGTAGTTGGATCGCTCTATAGTGGAATATATAATCGCACTATCTGCTTTGCTCTATTTGCAAGTATTATTCCAATAATTCAATAACTTGAGATTCTCTACCTCTTACTACATACACATCTCTACACAGACTGAACCTAATTATTATAACTAGAAGTGAACGATCATGAGTAAAATAATTTTGTTTAGTACATGACAACAAAAAATAGAGAATTTATGTCAATTACAAAGTAAGCTTGCCAAGAGAGAGCAAAAAATAAATTTGACAAGTTAATATGTGCATATGATACTAAACGTCAATAAAACACAACGAAGTTTATATAAAAAGAGGTTGATTTATTGATTGATTAGAGAAACAGAAATAAATAAAGGAGAGTACGTACATATGTTTTATAACTAAACAAATATCTTGACCCATGTACCTTTTTCTATTTACAATTTTCTTGACCATTTCCTTTAACAAAATCTTTTTTCATCCAAAATTTTAATGTGTAAATGAACAATTCTAGATTTTCAATACCATTTCTTTAATGTGATGAACCTTAAAACCAAGTAACCAACAACAATCACCAATTTAATTTTTTATCCATTCCAATAAGTTTGACGTCTTTCCATGGATGAAAAGTATTCTTCCTTTAATAATTTAAATTAGTAATCCTATCCCAATTTTTATTACATCCCTTCCATTTTGGTGCATTCGAAAATATTTCATACCATTCCACTAATAAATATTATTTTATACAATTTTCACAAGTTCTTAAAATTCAAATCTATTCACCTATCAAATTTGTGAGACGTGAATTTTTCTCTCTTAATCTATTTCTTTCAACTATTAGGTTAAGTTGTTCTTACATTACTAATTTGTAAAATATACAAGTCAAATGATATCTTAAACTGCTTATCCAACCAAATGGTGTCACCTAAATTAAAAGGAGTAAAAAACTACCACTATAATTTATTATTTCACATCTTTGTAACCACTATTCAATTTTTACATTCCAAATTATTATTATAAACGCTTCTTTATTAATCATGGTATAATAATCTTAAAATTTTATCTTATTATCTATACAAGTCAAAGTATGTATTCGTATTGGGATGGAGTATTTTTGACAAACTACTTCATTTTACTCATTTGAGTGATTGTCTTTACATGCTCTAAAGTTCTCATATAATTTTTCTTTTTTTAATCCCTAAACTAATCAAATGCGATAAAGTAAAATAAATACAGCAAAACATGTGAATGAGGCATAACCATTTTACAAAGCTCAAGGACTTCAAGCTATTTTAGGTTCATCTCCCTAAAAGTGAGGTTATCAGCATATTTCGTGTTCAAACATCCTCATATTGAGTTGTTGCAGTAAAAAGTATTGGAGAGAAATTCACTGTTCCTCCTTCTCCATAAGCGTATTTATTTTATTCATAAAATAAATTGCACTAAGATGCTTATAATACTAAAAATTTTAGAGAGCACAAAGAAGTTGTAAAATCTTCTAAGTCCTTTACATTTTCTAATTTAAGCGAAAACTATGGTGTGGAAGCATTTGACTTTCTAGAGAAGGCCCCTTCAAAACATATCCAATTTCTTTGTTTCCATAAAGTCCATCCTATACATAATACTCCTTTAAGACAACAAGGATCTACTACTCTAAAGTTAAAATGATTTTTTTAAGGATGTTAACAGCATATTCATCAGCACAAAACGCTGGCTGGTAACCAAATTTACATAAAAAGATCCAATGGATTAATCTGTCCTTTTCTACTTACAAGGATTGTTTTGCTTTCATTTTGGAACAACAAGGCTTTTCTACATAATTCTAAAGCCATGCTGGACTTCATGAACTCATAATACAACCTGCGAATCTCTACAATTAGGTTTATACTTTTGGATGTGACTCCGGCACATCCTTGGTTCTACTTTAGTGTTCTCCCACACCGATGCAGCGACCTACAACCATCCTTTAGTTTACTATAGAAGCTGCAACATTATAGGGTTAAACAGAAGCAGCAAACCTTCCTACTTCACTAGCAGAGAATATGCAACTTAAAATTACTCATGAGATCTAATGAAGAACCAGATAACAATATAGAAGTTAACAGAGTATATGAGACAATGTTAATATATTGTATACTTGACCAAGTTACTGTTAAGCATTAGCTATCCAAGTACAATGATGAAAATGAATATGGTGCTAAGCATATAAATTAGTCTCATTAAACCAGAATAGGGGGAGAGAGGCAGAAGACACGATACTGAGGTTTTAGGTTCACTTCACAACTAACTGCATACACTCTATGCAAACCCTACCCCTACCTTGGGAGGTAGACTGGTAGAGAGGTTATTTCCGATAGACCCTCGGCTCAAGGGAAAGCATATAAAAAAGAAATAACGGAAGTGAAGAAATCATGGCAATTACTACAAAAAGGAATAAACAATTTTTTTTTAAAAAAATAAGGATACCTGTATTGGCCTGATGGAATGACCATCCAAATGACGTGCACATTTTATACATGTAACACCTCCGTAATCCAAGTACTCATACAAATATTTTGAGGCAATGCACCCACAGTGTATAGGCTGCCAGACCAAATGAAGATAGAATCAAAAACACTAGTTGACCATGCAAGTCTAGTACAGTTGACCATGCAAATATAGTACATGAGATTCAGTGACCTACCTTTCTACAAGTTCTGCATTCCCTCCAACCAGATTCATCCGGGTGGAATGTTTCACAGAAAACTAAATTCTCAAAAGCAGATCTACAGATAAGAGAAATCACAACTTTCGTTTACTGATTGCATAATTAACTAATAAATAGCTAGGCAGAAATACCATATAAATTACAAGTCAACTATAAGTCAAGACTGATGAAAAGGCTCTTACTTTGTGACACTTATATAAAGAAGAGCAAAGAAAAAAAATTAACATTAGCAATATGAGTCCGGAACAACAACAGTGTCATACAAGGGAGCTCTAAGAAAGAAGTTGAATTTCCAACTGTAAGAACTTATACTATGATTTTCTTTTCTATAACGTAAGGTAACAACTATAACAACTTATACTTCCGATTTCAAGAACCAAAAAGAACCACACTAAGTCATCAACAACCAAACAGTTGACAAAGATGCTAACATACCATTTTACATGGGAAGACCAACAAAAAACAACAGAGCAAGAAAGTACTACTGCCTCAAACGATAAACTATTTTGCGCAAGTTATTATCTTGGAACTCGCTGCATCTAACTATAAATGCCTTAGTGTTTTAAGATATAACATGGAAACATATAAGCCCAAAACTAATGAAAGATCTCATCTTTACTCCCAATGACCAATAAATCATCAAGTTAAACTCATTTTTCTTCTAAAACTACTGAAAGATCTCATCTTTATTTCCAATGACCACTAATTCATCAAGTAATACTCATTTTTCTTTTGTTAAAAGCTTGAAAATAAGAAGATGAAAACATGAAGGTCCTTTGAATTCTGACCTTCCATCTCCTTCCTCAAAATTAACACTTCAATACTTTATGAAATACACATCGAAGACCAAACTATTACGCGTAACATGTAATCACAGTATGCACTAACAAAAGGTGGAGGGCACTCACTCTTGAAGGAGGAACCAATATGCCACAAATGTGATATTTGACTAAAAACCCAAAATTTAGGAACAATCCCATAATGCAACAAACAGAAATTTCTCTACAACAAGAAAAAATAAATTGCCCCCCTCTATTTCAGGGAGATCCACAAAAACCCCATATCCCCAGACTACCCTTTACATCAGAAAATCAACACAGATATATAGCAAAAAAAGCTACAATTAATTTAGTACAAGATAAATTAATTACCCGCAGTTGTAGCAAAGCTTAGCAAATCCACCGGATTTGAATCCCCATCCTTTCTTCCACTCAACCGACGTCGTTGCACGACATAGCTCATTCATGCAAATCATTGACCCCATTTTTTCCCTAAAAATCAAACCTTTAACAACAAATCTTTTAAATCAACACAAACCCTAAAACACCCATCAAGAAAACAGTAAACCCAGATCAAATAATCAAAAAAAAAATTAAAAAATACCTTCAGTATCAAATGTAACGAATACCCAGATGAAAAATCAACCTTAGCATGAGCACATAACTTACAAAATCTTGAACTGAATCAAAATGGGTCAAACACACACACTGTAGAAAAAATAAATAAATAATTAACGGTGGTGGTCGGTGATTGGTCGGTGATTTCCGATGAAGATAGAAAAACAGAGCAGATAAAGATTCAATTTTGCAAAGAATTTTAGAGAGAGAACACAAAAACAAGAGATTTTTTTCAGATTTTTAGAGAGAGAAAGTTGAATGTGTGCATGCAGAGTCTACATAGCAAAGAAGAAGAAGAAAAATAAAATGGATACACAAAATGCATGCACGACACTTGAAGACAGACACCCACCGCAAGGTCTTCTTCTATACTTTACAGAAAAATTTCCTTTTTTTTTTTCAAACAAATTTAAAACAAATTAATTCTTGTTTTTATTTTTTAAAAGTATTTTATTTACTTTTGGTCAATTTTTTCGGACAGTGATACGATTGACCCCTATAGTTTCGTGAATTCCCATGTCCCCTTTTGATATTTATGACGTCAAATATATCTTTTTTAAATGAAGTCAAGATTTACTGTTTTATACTTTGAATATAAAGTTACCAGGTCAGGTAAATTTCAACATGAATGAATCTAGGAAAAAAAATGTTATTTTTACTGATATAATATAATGTGGAAAAGATTTTTATATATAATTATGAAAAGTTTGGTTTTGTAATTCATTGTGAATGTTAGTATTATTTATAGTTTACTGTTGGAAAGTTACATTAAAAACTACTATGTTATTTTTCTTATTGATTTTTTCTTTTTATTTTGCTTTTGATTACGTTTATTTTAAATTAAGGGTCTATAAAAAAATAGTTTTTTTATATCATAAATATAATAAAATATGTGTATATGCTATACTTTTTTTCAAACTCTACTCATGAAAATATCAAGAGATTATAAATGAAAACACAAATGATTTTTGTAGGAGTTTTTGTTAGATTTAATTTGTAGGGATCATTTATGAGATCATTTTGTGACTGTTTATAGATAATGATGATATAGTGTGTCGAATTTTTTCACTATTATGGTATTTATATTGCTAAAAGATCAAGCATGTTATTATAAAGATAAAATTGAAAAATTAAAAGTTAAAAAGAATTTTTAAATATCAAAATGTGTTTGTTTAACACATTGAAAAGGGACAAATATCATAAAATGAATTTTATTTTATTTTTTAATTATTTTTTAAAAAATGTGTTAGTATTAAGCTAAATAAGTCAAGCCGCGTGCATGTCAGTTAAAACAAAATCTGATTATTAACAATTCTGATAATCATGATATCTTTTCAAATATATTCAGGACATGAAATAAAATTGACTAGTGTCATATTTGTTGACGTATAAGATAATTATAGATAAATTTAATTAATAAGTATTAATTAATATTACGACATTTAATATTTAATATATTATATAATAAATTAAAATTTATTCATAGTCTAAAAAGATTTGTATCTTAATTATTGTTGTATATAATTTCAATCCTTCTATTTATGTATGAATGTTGACTATAATGTGATAGTAAAATTGTTAGAATAGTTATATTAACTTTGACTGATTAATTAATTTAACACTAAAATTGGCATCAAGGAAAATATATTCATGAATTTTTCATGGTTTACTTCCTACCAAACGCACCCTAAATGTCAACCCTTTGCAAGTTTTTTTTTTTTATATACATTTAGATATCATGAGATTATTTATAGCATTTAAGGTTTACTAGTTAGTTTATATTCTAGGAGGAGTACTAATTTAGATATATTTGTATGAGTCAAACATAGAAAAAATTATTGAAATATTTTGAAGAATCTTTAACTAGTCAATTATTAGTTTGTTGTGTTATTGTTTTTGACTTGATCGTATTATGTATTATTTTAGTTTGTCATCATATAACTACAATTAGTAAAGTTCACAATTTTTATATTTTAAAACTATTTGTAAATAATCTCAAAGTATATATTGTATAGAAAATTTATTATTTCTTAACCTATATGCACATAATCTCAATTATACTAAATGAGTGAGGTCTGCTTTAGGGATTAACATATATATTAGAAGCCTATATGAACATATTCTCAATTATACTAAAGAGTGAGGTATATATGCTTTGGGGATTTAACATATATAAATTAAAAGTTTATTTCATGTCATGGGAAAGCTTACAACAACAGTACTATTCATGCTTATTCGTCCTAAATTGATAAAAAAGTTATGCAAAATAAATATTAGCTCAACTCGATGATTTGGTCGTTTGGCCCATCCAATAGATGATACAAGTTTAAATAATTGACCCATCTATTCAGAATAGTGAAGATTTCGATCAAAATTTTCTTACTCATTTGAACTTCGCTTGAATTGGAACTTTTATATTCATTCACTTTCTATTTCAATATAATAACTTACCTATTATTTTAAATATTTAAAAACATTTTAACATCAATGAAATTTTAACTTTTCAGTATTAAAATCAAAAGCCCAACGATTTTTTTCTATAACTGGACTTGGTCCGGGTTGGACTATTTATATATAATAGAATCAAAGTAACAAAGATAACAAAACCGAGCCCAATATAAGTTTAGCTCCTAATAAATAAAAAACGTAAGACAAAGGTGATTTTAGGAATAATCTTCCAAATACAATCGATCAGCTGACCTACTAGTTTTGATCGAGTTTTAGATAATTATCTCAATTAGTTAGAATAATAATGAAGAATTTGATCAAGAATTTCGATTCAATTAATAACTTACCTAACAAGTGCCTATGAAAGAGCTAAAAAAAATTTCTTCATGAATTCATTAGGTTAGAATATATATATATATATATATAAATGTAGAAACGAGAACTGATAGCTGTCATAAAAATAAAATAATAATATATCTTTGTGAAAGGTGCATGGCTTACTAATTTGTAAAAATAATAGTAACAATAGTAGGTATGTATGCATGTTAATTTCTAGGTTTATATAGGAGTAACATTTATTTTATCTATATTTACTAGGGTTTGGTTTATCATGCATGGTACGCACGTTACGATTATTTAGGAGAATGACATATCATCCAATTGTTACATTATGTTGCAACATGTTCATTCACCAACATGTATTCATGTCTACCTTCCATAGGTTCTCCTAAATTTGGTAAAACATAATTGACGCGATAAAATTAGTCTATAAAAAATATAATTCACTTAATTTATTTAAATTCAGACTGATTAATATATAGTAACTCGTATATAATATATCCTAAACTAATCTTTCTAGATTTGACTATTATTATTGAGTTTGCTGCTCTAATTACAATCAAACTAATACTTACTCCGTTTAGTACTTCAGATGCTTATGTTATATCTAATGTTAAATTCCTTAATAGAGATCAATTCCAACGAGCTTTTCTAATTCTTTTGATTTGTTAGATTGAACGAGTAAAATTAAATATTTATTTTTACTATGTAGGTAGCTGGCCACGTGTAATATGTCGGTATACCTTAAATGATGCTTATCCTCGTTTCAATTTTTTTCTTAAGAGCCTGGTAAATTAGGGAAAGAAAATAAATATTTGGTCCCATTATTTTCTGTTTTATTGCCAATAGGACAATAAGACTAGTAGTGCTCTCCATATTTACAAAATTGAATGTTTTTGTTTTTTTAGTAAAATCAAAGTATGAGGTTTGATGAATTTCCTATGCATGAAATATTATTATTCTTATTATTATTTTTGTTTTGCTTGCATGTGTATGGTGTATTGGTAATAGATTTGGCAAAATAATAAGTCTAGGGAAAAAGACAATTTAATAGCCTGCCAAAAGTCATTCATGTGCATGGCATGATAACTAATTCCTAATAATAGACCTACTTTATAATTTACTTATTCATTATCTATCAATTGCGTAAAATAAAAATTTTAAAACGGTAATTAATTAATGATAATAATTTAGTTATCATTAAATATGTATTTTTAGCAACAATTTAACACTCTTTATATATGTCCATAAAGTCTTTAGCGACATTGGATCCAATAACAATTAACTAATGTCAGTAAAGGCTTTAACACTCTTTGTTAATGTGGATATTTATTGTCGCTAAAAGATATTTTTGTTGCAATGACGATGTTATTTATCCCATTGTGAAATATTATCCAACAGGGCTAGGTTAGGGAAACTTGAACATGTTTGTTTTGTGCACACATAAAACAAGACTTTTTCGACGTGGATTATGATTAGATGGTTGAGATTTCTCCATCTTATAACTAGAGGTATATTAACTAGAGATTTTAAGGTTAAACATTTGAAAATGATTATTTTTTTTCGAAGTGTCGCTTCTAGAAATAAGTCGTGCAATGCGTAAATTCAAATTTAGTTGAACCTCAATAAATACTAGACACACAATAAACAATAATAACAAACATAAAATTATAATCATCTGAAAGTTTCCAATACGTCTAGTATATGATAGTCGTCTTTTTTTTTCTTTTTTTTTTTATGATAGTCGTCTTTGAGACTTTCGTCGTTTCCATTTTTGAAAAAATGCATTATACAACAATTATATGATTAAAATTTCTAATAAAAGAAAAGAAAAAAATAGTATAATTTTCCAATTAATTAATTAGGAAATTAGAGTGAATAGATTTTCCCAACGATAAAAAATTGATCCAAAACTTTCGTAAAGTATATTGGTCAGATAAGATATTTAATAGATGTCAAATATCTTTTTCTGCCTGAGCTAGAATCCTTGTGTCAAATGTCAATAAGATGAAATAACAAAAACTTCAGGAAAATTGCAAAACTAAAAGTTCTCAATGAAAATGAAAATCATAATGAAACAAAAGCTGCCGGACATTCTCATATATATTTTTAGGAAAATAAGTAAAATATATTTCGTTGATCGCAATGTGTTAACGACACCATGACATTTATTTAGGAAAAACAAAATATGACATAATTTTGTATTTTTTATTATACTATATTGAACAATATTCAGAAATGACAAATAAATCAAATTTTGAAGCAACGTAAAGGAAAAGGGAAACTAAGCAAATACCCATAAAAATACAATAATTACAAACATATACCCTTTATATTCATACCTCATTGAATAATTACATTATATATCTCAAATTTAATTTCGCGATGCTAAATTAGCATATATATATAGATTTAGTATCAGGTAAGCGAAATTATCAACCTTAATAATATCAATACAATTTATGATGCTCATTTAATATCAGTTAAGCGAAAATTGTCAGCCTTAGTGAATAAGAGAGGGGGTATAGGATGTACTCCCTCCGTTTAAAAAAGAATGATCTAGTTTGACTTGACACGAAGTTTAAGAAAATAAAGAAGATTTTTAAATTTTGTGGTCCTAAATTAAAGTTATGTCAAATGTACAAAATTATCCTTTAATCTTGTGGCCCTAAACATGCTACGTGGAAAACTGAAATTAAAATGTTACTAAAAAAAGAAAAAGGTCATTCTTTTTGAAACTGACTAAAAAGGAAAGGAGATCATTCTTTTTTAAACAGAGGAAGTAATATTTTTTGTGAGAATGAGTATTTCTTGAATTATTTTGAATTGGGGTGTGAACATATAATTATTTTGAGTTTTATGGCTCATTTATGTTGTTTTTCCAAAAAGAAATAAAAAGGCACAGAAAGTAAGAGAAGATCTAATAACGGGCCCTAAATAGTGGGCTTCGGTTTGCTCATGGGCTGATAAAGGATGAGCCCATATCACTGAACAATTATTTCATCTTTTGTCAATTGCACTTTCTCCTCTAGTCTGTGTCGGTCTTTAATATCTGTCCCTCAAGCCAAATAACTTTTTTGCGGAACATAAGTTTATATTTTTGCATCGTATATCTCACTAGTTACGTCCCGCAGCCTTAAAAAAAATACATCCCACCACATAAAAGTTCGATTTCTAAGGACAAAAAGAAAAGACTAGCCCATTTGAATAGCAAATCGTGCAATTAAATGTACCAACAAACCAATTTGTGAATCACTTATTATTCAACAGTACATAGATCATGATAAGTATACCTTGTTTTCTTTTTGGTTTTTCCACTTGTGTTTTGGGGTCTCGATTAATCCGAATTCGAACCGTAGTAAAACCTAAGCAAAAACGCTCCTTATCAAAAAAAATTACTAGGAATCGAACCAGATACCTTTGTTAGGTGTGGATGAATCCCACCACAATCCTTGGATTATCTTTCTTTAACTTTCTTTCATCATCATGCATATATTGCTACCTTTTTTGCTACTTACTTTCTTTATCATAATGTTTTGTTAGAGACTTAAAGAGTAGCTTGTACTGATTTATTTGGAGTTGGGATTGCTTTGAAGGTCTAAATGAAAGTCAACCAAGTCCATAAACAAATATACTTACAACTAATAAAATAATAAGACAGATTAGCTGTTACAATATGTTAAAAATGTATTTGTTAAAATTCGTTGTTTCTCTGTTTCAGTTTATGTTGTGACACAATTGTTACGTGTCTTACATGTCAGTATACTCTGCTTCAGATCTGATGTTTGTCATATAATTTATGTTTTAAAGTCAGTTTTTCCCTCTCTTTCTCCGCTGTTTGATCTGTTTTAATTTTAGAATATGGGGAAACAATGCTTATTTGTAATATATTTTACGTCGTACGAAGCTTATGTCAGAGTTTTAAGGCCATGTGGTCATAGTAAGTTAGCATTTCGTCAGTTTCAGTTTATGTGACACTATTGCTATTTGACAAGTCAAAGAGGACGATATATTTGTTGAATTTCCATTGATTTATGTTGTTACAAGAAATGAATGCAAGATTTTATTTATGAATAGGCTCCCAAACTGAGAGTGCATACATGATTCTTCCTTTCCAGCCTTGCAACATCCAATTGCTATCTTCATCCACTAGAAAATCCGCGTGATAGAACATTTTCACCTTGGTTTTTACTTCCTTGACGATGTCTTGATCCAATGGAAGTTGTCTAAACCCCGCTATCTGATTCCTCATTGACCATTTCTTGTAACTTTCCGGCCTCTCAACTCTCTCCGCCCCTTCACTAGCTATAACGTTCATTATATCTCTTCCGAATACTTCCTGCTCAAACGTCATCCTTCCTTCATCTTCTCGTGGCATCGTGGCTTCAAACATGTCAAATTGGGACGAGAAATGGAATAAAGCCTCTCGGAATCTTGTAGTAAAGAAAGATGCATTGTACATAGCGTTAACGATCCCATGGACAAAGTAATGAGGATTTATTTCCTTTATCAAGTTGAGAACAGCATCTCTTGGATTTTTGTTGTTGTGTGTTACTACTGTTTCATCAGGGACATTCTTTAGCCTGTACAAACAATTCACCACGACGATTTCATCTCTGTCAATGTCCAAATCTTCCAGTGTAATCTCATCCCATTTCTTGGCTATTGCTTTATACTCAAATGGAACATCAAATCTCTTGCAATAGTCCTTCAAACGTCGTCCTGTCTCCTCAACTCTCTCAGCTGGTCGAAAACCTGGCTGAGGGAAATCGATTCCTGTGATCTTAAGCTTTGGAGGTCCCCCGGGCCTTAGGGAAATCCCGTGTATTATACAAGGCCATTGAAATCCATATAGAATACCAAAATCTATTATATGAATCCTCGATGATTCACTTGTTAGCTTCGCGATAGACTTGTTTGCGAATATGTTTGACATCCTCTTGAATGGACAAGCAGTGATGTAGACCTGATAAGCTTTTAAGAAATCTGCAGCTGATATTTTCTTACTTGTGATCAATGTTGCATCTCCGCCAGCAAAACGAGCTTCGAGGGCATTGGCAAAGCAATAGGCCAGCCTTGAAGTAGGGTCACCAAAGGGAGATGAATGCTCCCTAATTTTCTTGAGAACCTCTATGAATGTTTTGCTGTTGTAGCTTGCTGCAGCCTCCGCGCAACGCGTTAGGAGACTAGTAAGATCTACTACTTCATTCGGCTTAACGCCTTTTTTGCTCCCACGAGGCCTTCCACGTTTAGACTGCTTTATATGAGAGCTCTTTTGTTTATCCCATGCTGCATTATCTGATGCTGTTGCTGATTTTGATCGATTTTCATAGAAGGAAGGATTCAAGCCTGGACAAAGAAGCGCCTTATCGTAGTGCTCCTCTGTTTTTCCATCCTCTGTTTCCTCTGTTCCATTACTAGCTAACTGCTTCGATTGTCGCCCTTTTGAACTGTCATTATTTTCATCTCGAGTATGCTTTTTGTTTCCATCTGAACTTGATATCCCACCTTGATTAACATCATTGACTTGATGATAATTGATTGTATTCGATGCAGCACCGCCATTGACAACACTAATACCAGCACCAACACCATGACAGATATTAGTATTATAAAAAAGGGAACATTGGTCACCATCTAAATCAGAATTGAATGTTGTCTCAACAAATTGATTCACAGCATCGCAGTAATCGTCTTGATATTGATTACCACTATCATCAACGAAATCGCGATGAATTGGAGGTGGATTCAACGCATCATAAAACGATTTCTCAGCTGCTTGGAGAGCTATGCAATCTTGAAACATACATGGCCTATTTTCCAAATCTTCTTGATCTTCCATAAGCATCTGATGTATATACTTAAAAACTCCATCGAAGTAATCTCCTTGGACTACTGTACGATCACTACCACTTCCAATAACAACCTCCTCCTCCGATGATCGTCTGCTCGAAAAACAGAGAACATCGTTAACTCCTCCTCCTCCACCGCCACCAAAGCGATGACAGAATTCAAATCCATCAGATGATCTATGATCACCTGGGAAATGGGAGCTAGTATTCATCATAGAAAAAATATTTTTTTGAGGGATTGTGAAGTGGATGTTGATTCTTGATGAAGACACACACATATATATTTAACTAAATCCAGCGTGTTATCTTATATGAGTTAGTTTTGATTTGATACAAATCTTAAAAAAGAATTTTTTTTTAAATTTATAATTTAAAATAACTGACAGATATTTATTTGATTGAATATTTTAAAATTAAATTATTATTTAATATAAAAATATATCATTTTAAAAAAATAATTAAAAAGAAAAATAAATCATATAAATCGAACAAAGGTAGTACTTATATATTTTTTATTATTATATAAGAGAGAATAATATATACTCCAGTTGTTCTTCAACGAGTTGTACGTGGAATTTTTATATATTTTGATTCTTTAAAGTGGGTCATAAAGTTAACTTTTTTCTCCTACATATTTTTTTAATTTGGCACTTGGGACTTTACAATTGGTATATCATATGGATGATAAAATTGCTTTTTCCCTTTCTTTGCTACTTGGGTCTCTGCCCTTGGTCGATTATATGCTTTCTTTATTCTTCGATTCAATTTATATGATATGATGTAATTTAATGAATTTAGAGTTTAGAAATATGGTAACACTTTTGCTATCTTTTTATATGATTGTTAAGATAAATCAATTTTTTTAAACAAAAGAGTACATATTTATAGTGTGATTAAATATTTATTGAATAAAAAAATGTGTTTTTTTTTGTGATCGGTTAAAAATAAAAAATGTGTCATATAAATTGAGACAAAGAAAATAACGTTTATCTCTGATAAGAATATACTTTACTTTATTTGTCTTTGTGCATCTTGGTTTATTTAGGCAACTTTGTAGCTAAAAAATTTTTGTTTCCAAAAGGGGGCATTTATTAGGTCTTTCTTACCTTCTAAACATGTAAGCATCATGAAACTTACCCGCACCTGATGTGAGCATCGTATTTTCTTTTGCGTATTTTTTTTTTATTATTTAAACGTTCAAAATTTTGCTTCTTTAATGAGCTCATATTATCTATCCTAGCTAGAATCATTTCAAAGTATAACTTTTGCTAATTTTTAGTTAAACTTTGTTTCTCATAAATATTTTTTTCTTTAAATAATAAATTGTAAACACTTATCAAGAAAATATAATTAAGATGTCATTATAATATATAGTGTAGACAAGCTAGCTGGTACACGCTTATAAATAGACTTGAAACGGACGAAAGCTTACAAAGTTATGAGCTATACATGGGAAATAGTACATGATTTTTTTATTTTTTATTTTTTTGTCGATCTTCATAAAAGTTGATGATATATTTTGTAAACAAGCTAGCTGGGGCTCACCTTGAGAAAAAGAGAAATTCCAAAATATAAAAGAACAATAGTCTAAATGAGATGGACATAGAGGAAACCGACTATAATTCAAATGCTATTAATTTATAGAACGATGCGAATTTGAATTTTAAAGTTTATGTTTTGTATAATAATTTTAAGTTATAATAACATATTTTGTATAGCTTCATAAGTTAATTTTGTAGAAGATAAAATATATGCATATGTTATTTTTATTTCATGGAAAAAAAAAATATTTTTAAATAATCCTCGATCGTTTCAAATACAACATAATCAAAATAGATGTAAACAAACGATTTAGGTGAATCGAGGGGGCAAAGGGGGTTGAGTGGGTGGGGACAGGACTACATGGCTGACACATTTTTGTAAATCTCGAAATCAATTATTGTTGCCACTCCATCTGGTTCCTTAACATGTGACTTCCTGTCTGGTAATAAGATGTACTCCCTCCGTCTCTATTTACTTGTCCATATTTTCTTTTTTAGTTATTCCTATTTAGTTGTCCATTTTGACAAATCAAGAAAGGACAACAAATTTTTTCCTATTATACCCTTATTTACACTTCTTGAAAATTGTAAAAGTGTATGTTGTTTCCCTCCAATTTATTTCACTTGAATTCAAATAAGTGATTGTAATT
>JAJOOJ010018808.1:0-47131 GCA_029582625.1 Solanum boliviense
AAAAAAATAAAATTTTGAAATTGAAAACATTTTTTAAAAACAAACTTAAATTTCATTTTGGAGGGGGTGGGGTGGCTAATGGGGGGGGGGGTCGCGGGTAGTGGGTGGGATGAAAAAATAAAAATTTGAAATTGAAAATATTTTTAAAGGGGGGAGGGGTTCGCGGGTAGGGGGTGGGGGTGCGGGGGAGGGGAGGTGGAGTGGGGTGAAAAATAAAAAATTGAAAATATTTTTTCAAAAAACAAATTTAATTTTTTTTGGAGGAGGAGGGGGTCGCGGGTTGGAGGTGGGGGTGGGGTGGGGTGAAAAAATAAAATTTTGAAATTGAAAATATATTTTAAAACAAACTTAAATTTCTTTTTGGAGGGGGTGGGGGGCTTGTGGTGGTGGGAGTCGCGTGTAGGGGGTGGAGTGAAAAAATAAAAATTTGAAATTGAAAATATTTAAAAAAAACAATTTTTTTTTTTTTGGAAGGGGTGGGGGACGATTGGGGGGGGGGGGTCACCGGTAGGGGGTAGGGTGAAAAAATAAAAATTTGAAATTGGAAATATTTTTTAAAGACAAACTTAAATTTTTTTTTTTTGAGGGTGGGGGGTAGAGGGCTGGCGGGGGGTGGGGTGATGGTGGGGTGAAAAAATAAAAAAATTGAATTTGAAAATATTTTTTAGAAACAAATTTTAATTTTTTAATTTTTTTGGAGTGGGGGTGGAGGGAGGGGGTGGCGGTGGGAGGGGTTGAGGGTAGGGGTGAAAATAAAATTTGAAATTAGAGGTTTTTTTTCTATCTTAAAAGGACAAAATTAGCATATACTGATGCAAAAGAATCCCAGATTTAAAATTAAAAGGGAAAAACATGCAACAAAGATTCAACAGTACCCTACACCTATAATCCTATAATCCTATAATAGGTTCAAGCTCAAATTATAAGATGGCAACAACTCATGTACTCATAAAAACGCCTCCTTAAATTTTTTTTTTTGGGAGGGTGAGGGTGGGGTAAAAATATAAAAAAATTGAAGCTGAAAATATTTTTTTAAAAATAAGCTTTAAATTTATTTTTTTCAACGAAAAAAATTGTAATATGAAGTTGAAGAATAGTTTTGGAAAATGTTTTCCTTAACTTTTGAAGGGAAGTCATTTTCCTTTATTTTGAGGAAAATGAGTTGATTTGGAAAATATTTTTCGAAAAATGTTTTCCTTCATACCATACACAACCTATATCCCTAAACTTTTTCACACTTCTTCAAAATTCTCCTCATCAACCCAAAAGTCTAAAAACTTGAAGTATTTGATGTTGGGGTGATCTGTAGAAGTAGCAACAGAGAGTAAGAGAGAGGTCAGAACCGGTACTGATAATATGGCCCACACTAGTAGAATCAAAATCATTCATCTATTCATGATTGACTAGAACCCTGTCTAAACTTTTCCAAACACTTTTATCAGGGGCCTAACTATTGCACCAAGTGAAATTTGATCCTGAATAGCCTGGATCAAGAAGGTCCCAATCCATATATAATACATTGAATGAAAGGCATACTCTTAGACATTCTATGAGGATTACCCCCTTCTTCTCACATGGATCAATAATACAATTAAAGTCTCCAGCTATATGCTATGACATATTGTAATTCTGAGAAATAAGTCTCAAGATGTCCCACAATTCTCCCCTCAACGAAGCATCACATTTAGCATAGACAAAAGTAATTAGAATGTTAGTACCCATCCAATCTATGATACATGTGATCAGATTCCTTAACGACACTGTAAGTTATAATGTCATCTCAAAATATTTAGATTTGGCTGTTACAATTTGCATAAGCACTAGTATAGCCTAACATTCTTTTGAAGTTATCCAAGTGATCCGAGCTATGAAATGGTTCACTAATGGCTATGAAAGGAAGCTTTTGTAGTTTGATAATCTGTTAAAGTCAATCAAAGGCACCACTAGAGGTGATGCTTCTAATATTCCAATATAAATACTTAAACATCATAAGTCAATTGGAGTTAATTTGATCATGTGGTGTTCCCTAAACTAATTGATTTGTCTATCTTCCACCCCTTCCTTTTGTGTTGTATCTATCTCGTGTGCGGTTTCTGTTTCTTCCTTTTCCTCTTGGAGATAAGTGTGTTTATCAATCATATTTTCAGAATCAGAGTGGACATTAATGTCTACCAGATCTTGAGGACTATACGTTTCAATAAGTTGAGCAACATGTTCATCAGAAGTATGAGTCATATCAGTTTCTAGATTGTTTTGAACATCATCCTCATAAGTATTCTGAGTGTCTAGGCTCTCATATTACTCTAATCTCATATCATCCTCATAATCACCATCCTTAGAGGATTCAACATCCCCATCATCTTAGGATGATGAATCAACCATATGAACAGGGTCTTCTATGTATATTTCTCCATTACTTTGGTCTCCTCCAAGCTAGTACCACTCATTAGCATGAGTTATTTGTTGTGGGTATCCCCTGGGTCAATGGAATGAACGTCTTTTGTGATTTGAGTGCCGTTGTGTTTTTTGCTGTTGACTTCTTCCTCATCTTGTTTAGTATTGATTTAGTCCTTGTTGTTCATCATAGGAAAGGATTGTGTAGTACTTTAATCATCTTTATGAACTTGAGTGGACCTCCATTTTTGTTATCCCTTTTTCCTATAAAGTTGTTGGTGATATATCTGCCCTTATTAGTGTGACCTCTCCCTCTATTAGTAGTTGTAATACCTCAAAATCTAGTAGGCTAATCTAGGGCTAAGTGAGAGGGCAAGTACCAAGGGAGAAAGGTGGGCAGCCTTCACCAAGTACTGCCTCACCTTACACAACCACCATGACACCTCGTGGTAGACACCACAGGCCGTGGTGTTGCTCGTGGTAGGTTGGGCAGTAGCTAGGCTACACTGCCCCAAAGAAGGATCCTCCCCACGAGCCACTAGACGGCTCGTGAAGGCCACCACGGTTGTGGGAGTGGTCATGGAGAAGATTTAGAATTTTAGGGGTTAAGGAGGGGGGGGGGGGGATGGGGGGGCCAAACCACTGGTCAAGGGACCACGGTTCGTGAGGGCCACCACGGCTCATGAAGCTAGGCGTGGTGGTGGTTCGGCAGTTATCAGTTCAGGAGTTTTTGGGTCTTTTTCGATTCTAATTAAATCAAAGCTATGTCATTTTGCCTAAGCTAGGACCCTTATATAAGCATTTTAACCCCCCAAAACTCATCCATTCAAGTCATTATTTCCAAAACCCAAAAGAAAATTAAAGTTCTTCCTTTCCAAAATATTTCTCTCTCTAGAAACTTGAAGAAGAAGAAAGGATTCAAGCTAGGATCAAGGTCAAACCTCAATTCCTCCATTGAAGTTAAGCTTTGGGCTTTGACATATGATAGTTTTCATCCATGGATTCCTTTCATTCATGGAGTTCCCAAATTCCTTAATTTCAAAGATTAGAATTCCCCAATTTAGATAGGGTTTTCTTCAATTATCTTAGGTTCTCTTCAATGTTGATTTAAATGTTTGAATTATGATCTCTTATGCATGAATTGATGAAATATGATGATTTTATGGTGATTTCCCCATGAACCTATGTAATTACCATGTTTTCAAGTTATGAACTATATGATGAGGGATTTTAATCTTCAAGGAGGAGTTTTATGAAATTCAGCATGTATTACAAGCTTTACATGTATATATGATGAAATCCATATCTAACCAATGTTTCTAAGAGTTGATGATTGAAAATGGGTTTTGACATCATGAGGTAAACTATGGTCTTATGCATTTTCTTATGAAATCTGTGCAAATATTTTAAAGGTGCTTTGAAAATTAAGTACCAATGATGATGTTGTTGTTGTGTTGTTGAAATGACATTCTCATAAACACATAACTAGCATGATGTGAAAGGTTTTCTCACATAGAAAGGATTCTTAGGTTGAAAGGCTTTCTCACCTAATTGAATCAAAGAGTAGGGCTATCCTAATGAACCTAGCTTGGTTTGGTTGTCCAATGGAACCTTTCCATGGATTATGAGATAAGTCAAGACTTAGTAACTATTCCATGGGATTTATGCTTAGCACTGAAAAGATATTGATTATGAGATGGAAGCTCTCCCAAGTAGAGGCCGGGTTTTTAGAAGCAATCTCGTGAGATGGAAGCTCTACCGAGTAAAGACCGAATTTATAGTTGCAATCTCCTTATCCCTTAACAGTGTGCCCCATAAGTTGATTAGCTAGTAGATCCACTTAAGCTAGAAGTTCATGGTCCTTACCTTAGCAAGTAGGACAACCCATTTCAGTGTGGAAGACACCGGGGGATCATGTTATAGCTCACATAGCCTCTATGTCAGTTAAGGCTAATTCCCCACATTAATAATGAACTAAGGTTACTTCAAGAAGTATCACATATGAGTTCAAAGATTTTAAAAATGAAGTTAGCTTGCATTGACCATGTATGACTTATGTTTTCTAATTCTTTTATATCATGTTTTAGCTTGGTTAATTGCATGCCATGAAATGAAATGTCCTTTTAAACATGTTTTAAATGTTTTATGCATGACTATAATACTTGGTACATTGTGTTTTACTAACACATACTCTTGCCTACATTTCCCCAAATGTAGGGTCCGATAGGCAGGGTCATTTTCGTGGCTAAAGGTTGACTTAAGATATTTCCTAGCTTTGGTGAGTCCTCATGTTTCGGGGACATACTTTCATTGTTATAGTTCTTTTTTATGTATTTCTCTTTTGGACATGATGTACGGGTTATGCCTAATTTCATTCTATTGTATTAGATGACTATGATGAGACAAGTGTATTAGACTTCCACTTTGGTTTTATAAAATATTTTGGACTTTGACTATTATTTTACTCTTATTGTTCTATTTCTTATGTTATAAGAGCTAAGTGGCTTGTATGGAGTCCTTCAGGGTTCTATACGCCATATTACATCTAGGGGGTACCCCTGGGTCGTGACAGTAGTATGCATATTGTTATCAATATCCAAGGTAGTTCTCGTTTTGTTTATTTTGTATGTCCTCTTATTGTTGACTTTATCTGTGTTCTTCTGGAAGTCTTTCACTGTGTTTTCTTCACCTATTTTTCCATTGCCTTTACCAAGAACCTCTGTTAAGGTATTGACTTTTTGATTGTCAATTAGTTCTTTTATAATGATTCCATTACTCCTTTTTGTAACCTACTCATGATCATTTTCATAACGACCTTGCTGATGATGTTTTTTCTCATCCATGTCTTTTCCATCTATATGTGATCATTCTGGATATGTTGATTTACATGTTGCTGTGTGATTTTCTGAGGTTGTTTAGTTTTGATTGCCTTCCTTCTCAAACAATTTGAAAGTCATCCATCATCTCCTTATCAACTCTTTGGTCTTTGGTTTTGTTAGCTTATTCTTTCTTTTGAGCCTTGATTCTATCATCTCTGACTTTGTTTCTACAATTGTTCATGAGATGACCTTGCATTTTGCAGTAGTTACAATAACTTTGGACCTTCTCATATTCTATGTCTATCCATTATCCATAGTCTGTACCATTTAATCTTTTGAAACCTAACCCTATCTGGTTATTGGCTTTAGAAGATCAATTTCAACTTTGGGTGTGTTTGGTATGAAGGAAAATATTTTTCTGGAAAACAAGTTGATTTTTGACTTATTTTCTCATGTTTGGTTGGTGAGTAGAAAATATTTTTCGGAAAAGATTTTTAGTGTTTGATTTATGAATGATTTTATTTTTTGAGAAATATCTTTTATTTTTACTAGGGTAGAAAATAATTTTTGAAATTAAAAATATTTTTTAAAAACAAACTTAAATTTTTTTGGAGGTGGGGTGGGGAGTGGTAGGGGGTGGGTGGAGGGTAGGGGTGAAAAATTGAAATTTTGAAGTTAAAAATATTTTTTAAAAACAAACTTGAATTTTTTTTGGGGGATGGGGGCTAGTAGGGGGTGGGTGGGGGGGTCGAGGGTTAGGATGAAAAAATAAAATTTTGAAGTTGAAAATATTTTTTAAAAACAAATTAAATTATTTTTTTGGGGGTAGTGGTGGGGTGCTAGTAGGGGGTGGGTGGGGTTGTTGGGGGTGCTGGGTGGGGTGGGGGGGCTGGGTAGGGGTGAAAAAAATGAAAATTTGAAATTGAAAATATTTTTAAAAACAAACTTAAATTGTTTTTTGGGGGGAGGGGGGAGGCCAGGTAGGGGGCGTGGGTGATCGAGGATCGGGATGAAAAAATAAAACATTGAAGTTGAGAATATTTTTTAAAAACAATAAAAAAATTGATAGGGGGGCGAGGGTAGTGGGTGGGGGTAAAAAATAAAAAATTGAAATTAAAATTTTTTTGGGATGGGGTGGGGATAGGGGTAGGGGTGAGGGTGGGTAAAAAAATTGAATATAAAAATAAGCTTTAATTTTTTTTTTGGGGGTCGGTTGGGGGACTGATTTGAGGATAGGAACAAAATAAATTGATTTTTTCAACAAAAAAATAATTGTAATTTGAAATTGGAAGAGAGTTTTGGAAAATGTTTTCCTTAAGTTTTGAAAGAAAGTCATTTTCCTTAAATTTGAGGAAAATGAGTTGATTTGAAAAATATTTTCCAAAACATTTAACCCAACCAAACATGAGAAAATTGAAAAACATTTTCCTTCATACCAAACACACCCTTTAACTTGGAAACATTTCCTCTAGATTTAGAGAGTAGGTAGCTTGATCTGGAGCAACATCCATACCAATGCCCCTCATAAATCTTGAGATGATTTGCAAATTAAATAAATGCCAGGGAAGTTGATGAATAAGAATCCACATTGGAACAATTGAGGTTTCTTCTTGAGGTTAAAAATCCGGAGTCCATTTTAGGATTTTCATGGGAACTTTCCGATATCAATGTATTCCTTAGTGAAGACATGTTTATAGTCGACTTTATTAGCAAAATCAAGATAGACATGCTTAGGGTTGAAATAAGCAATCTTGACTGGACCAGAGAGTTGAAATTGTTTGACAAAAGTTTTCCAAACTTCTTCCATGGAAGGCTTACCTTGATAGAAACTTACCAATGATTATGAATATGCAATCTTTGGCAAGTTTGGCGAAGTAGTCTTCCGCTTTGAAAAACACCGCCGATTTTCCAGATTGTGTTCCATGAAGAATTTTAATCTAAGCATCGCTACTATTGAGAGAAGGGAGTTTAACTTGCACTGTAGCAGCAAAGGTACGTGTTGACACAATTATTTTGCTATTTGCATTAGTGACCCTAGCACCATTATAATTAGTTTTTCGTACTTGATTACCACTTATTTGGTTTGGTTTATTGGGATTGGATGGGAATTTGTCTCTATCCAGTTGCATTTGGAGCTGATTATTTTCAGTAGGTTGTGAATTGATTGGAACTAGGTCAATATTGGTAGATATTTTGGGGAAATTAGTAGTGGCGTTTGGATTGTAGGTCTAGGATGGTGTAGGGGTTGAGTTCGGTGGAGCTGGTTGATTGATTTCGATGGTCAAAGAGGTTATGGTGGTAGCTTCTGCGTTGTCTCTGGTGGTTCCAACAGCCAGAATAGCCTTGTATTTGCCGTTAGGCCATGTGATCGGATTTTAGAATTGTTAGGATGATCTTTCCTGACGCTATTGGCTAGATAAGGTGGGTCTGGAGGTTGAATTGGTTTAGATGGTTCCAAATTCATGAAGAGAGAAGTTGGAGAAATATTAAGAGAGATGTATGTCTAGTTTTTATCACTTGATTATGATTATTACTGCATGTATTATATTGTATAAATAGTGAGAATTAAGTTTTCTTTCAAAAATGACTCAAGTTTCTCATTTGTTTTTGTCATAAGGGAGGCTTGAAGGTTTAAGAGGTCGCTTGGTTACTGGTTAGAGCTTTGTGGGTGTAATTATGCAAATGTTAGTTATGTATGTATTAGTTCTGTAGGTTATGTAGGAATTACAATACATAAATTATCACTTATCAAAAAAACAAATAAGAAAATTGGATTGACTCAATCAGTTTTTATCAGTTTACAATAACATTAAAAAATATGTAGCTAATACCCACGTGCATAAAATATAATTTAAACTAATAAGTGACTTGATTAGTTGTAGGTGGAAAAACTTTCAACTCTTCATTCAAAAAACAAATAGTATAGTTTGAAAAAAGTACACATAATGATAAATAGATTTTCAAAGTAAATTGATAGGGGTAAAATGTAATTTTATTATTTTAAGGGAAAAGAACCTTTTATACCCCTCAATGTTCTATTTAGAGTTGATATACCCTTATTATAAAAGTGGCTCATATATACCCTTATTGTTATACAAATGACTACATATACCTTTTTTACTCTAACAAAGTGAAAAATGAATTCAAAATTTATTTCTCAAAATTTTTTAGCTAAAAAATACATTCGTGTAGGGGTATATTTGATATATTACCCCACGATCTGGACTTGTTGATCTTTTTGTGGAGAAGGACCATCCACCGATGCGTGAAAGACTACATACTCAAGATGACACTTTGGAGGAGTCAGAGGATTGAGCTTCAAAGAGAGTGAACCATGAGATTTAGGAGGCCAGAATCGCTTCCATACGAGATGATCATTTTAGGGTGGAGAGAGAGAGAGGCAATATGTCATTGGAGCCTCGAGTTCGAGACTACTGCTGGTGTCCCACTGCCGGATTCAGAAACACATATTGTTAACCTTGGTTCCACTCCAATGGACCCAACGACGTCTAGTTAGTACTCCGACGCTTAGTCTCCCCATGTTTATCTTCAACCTTTATTGAATCTTTTTATTATAGTGCATTGGGGACTATGCACAACTTTTTGAGATGGGGTTGGATGGTGTGTTTTGCTTGTTAGTGTCTAGGTGAAGTTTGAGTAGCCGAGAAACTCGATTGTGTCCTTTGGATTTTCTTGTCTCTGTTCTTTTCTCTAGGACCTTTTAATTTTTGTTGAACCAACACATTTAGGACGTATTGTAAAATGTGAAAGAGGAATAGGAAAATAGGGTATGATAGTTAATGATTGGCTGAAAAATAACACCCTTCCAAAATTTTGATGTTTTATATATGCATTTAATTGATAAGTTGACTAGGTAAGATCTTTGTATGACATGGCATAATCCAATATGATAAGCATGACCTAAGTTAAAACATGAGCCGAATATACCAATGATTGATAATGCAACTTTGTGCCATGTGTTATGAGATTGTTGCATTCTTATTATTTATGTCAATCTAGAACTGGCCCCGTTGGACTTCTATGAAAATTGAACTGTTGATTAGGAAAGGATCATAGGCTATTACTGAAAATAGTCTACTTAGCCTAAAAATGACCAACCAAATGAAATTTTATCCCTCAATCCAAATCATTGAGCCTTAACAAACCTTTTTTTATTGTATTACACAATTTACCTTCCCCGTCATTCACTGTTACCTTTATTTTGGCTTTGGTCCCTCCTTGAACGTTGTGCACTTCAACTCAGAAAAAAATCCTAAGTTGAGGGTGACTACTATAGAGGAAAATCAGAAAAGAAATGGGTATGAAAAGAATAGTTTAATGAGAAAAAGGAAAACAATTGGGTGTGGCCACAAAAAAAGAAAAGAAAAAGAAAAGAAAAAGAAAAAGAAAAAGAAAGAGAAAAAGATGAATAGAAGAAAAAAATATAAAGAAAAGAAGAGTGTAAGCCACGTCCGAACATTGATGAAAATTGAGGAAAAAGATAATTGGAGGTAAAATGATGCATGGTTGTGAAAACTGGAGTAAAGCGAAGGTAGTGTCAAGTAGGGCAAAATTCACTATAATCCAAATATACCACACTTGTCCCCAACCCTACATTATAACCCAAAAAGTCCTAAAGTGATCTTAATTCAATGGTTCTAAGTATTGAAAATAAGGGCAAACCTATGGTATTGTGTATGCATGGTTCAAATATCTTTTCTGAGGGTTAGTGTGTACCTAGTCCTTGTTCGTAAAAAAATATCTTTATATGTGTGTGAAATTGTGACTTCTTTGTGGTAAGGGCACAAGTGACATTGTCGAAAATTCATTATTTTGGTTATTGTTGTTTGTGTATGTAACCTTGTCGATAGGTATAGTCATGTCATGAATCAATCCACATGTGTTTGCTTGATAAAAAAATATTGATACATTGGTTGTTGAATGAAAATGGAGGGTGTTGTGATTGAAAAAGGCGATGTGATAGTTGTAGTTTCTTGATCTTCTTTTGCATAGTATCATTATGTGATAATAATTTCACTTGAGGACAAACAATGATTTTAAGTTGAGGGTGTTGATGTACCGTAGATTTATGGTACTTGTTATGCTTTAAACTTAGGATTTTGCGAGTCTTTTAATCATTTGTTAGTAGGTTTGATTGTGTTTTGTCTTTGATTTGCAGGAAAATAGGTTTTGGCAGCATGGGTATAGAAGACAATGTTGGTAGTAGTATATTGGATTTCTACGAGCCTTTCCGACGAGCCATGGTTTGAACTATGAGTAGTAGAAGGACTCATAGAATGAGACCCCTGAAAGTGAAGTAGGAGACTACGAAGGCAATTGATGGCCGTACAAATTTCTATGAGCCGTACATGAGGGTCATAGATGACCATACGAGAGTGAAGGTTTGGGACTTAGACCACGAGTGACCAGTATGGACCGTACACTGGTCTACAGACCGTACACTAGTCTATGGACGGTAGGTCCGGTCCATAGAAGAGATCCTGGAGATTATGAAACACTGCCTTCCACGAGAGGACTCCACGAGCCTTACAAGGGACCACGATCCGTACATTATGAGTCATAGAAGCTACCAAATCCTAGTTTTCCTAGATTTGTTTTGTTGAGGATTAGATGTCTACAAATACTTTTCTTAGGTTTTATTTATCATAATATGTTCAGTTTGGAGTTTGAGAATTGTTAGTAAACTACTTTTGCTATAATTATTGAATACAAATTTGAATCATATTTTGGTTATTTGATTCTTACTTTGTAATTCAATTCAAGATTTGGAGTTTAAACATTCATCTTGTAAGTTCTTGATTTATTTTAACCTAACTATTATGAAATGTGATCAAACAACTATGAGTAGCTAACTCCACAACTAGGGTGTGGGAACCATGAAGATTTAACAATGTAGACCTAATAATAGTAATTCTTGAATAGTGTTCATGCATGTATTATTTTTCCCTTTTCTTTGATTTCTTTTTAACAGAGTCCCATGTTAGAACTCACCTTATTCCTACTAACCAGATTAAGGGGGTAATGAATGGAAAAAGAGATTATACAACATAGATTTGAGGCCATCAACCCTCATCTAATAGCTTGAATGGACTACGGACAACTAATTTGGGATTAAGGGTAAGGGTTAGTACATTATAAACCTATAGACGGACCAAGTTGAGTAGTGAAATTCACTTATTTAGGTGACCAACCACTTAGGCAATATCTAACTTACTGATCTTGCATGTTAGACATTAGACAAGGTTATTACTATAAGGTTTACTGAGTTAAGGACTCGTGGGAAAAAAAATACCCTACTTTCATCTTCTATTGATATGTTCAAATATAAATCATGTTACTTTGATACATGTTACTTACAATCATTCCAATTAATATTTGTTCTACAACCCCTCTCTTTTATGAAACTAATAACAGTTAAGCTAAGTCTGAGTCTCATTGCACATAGGATCGACCCCAACCTTTGTTAGGTTCTTTATTAGGGTAACACTCTCTTTATACTTGTAAACCTCGAATTAGAGAAAGGCTAAAAAGGGGTTAAGCGGGAAAGTCAAGAACCCAAAAATGGACCATGGAACCCTCCACGGAACCCTAGATGGGCCGTGTAGGGGACCACAGTTCGTTAAGAGGCTCGTGAACATTTCCAGAACCTGCCTCAAGCAGGGGTCACCTTGAAGGTGCCCTAGACGGCCTGTGGTGATCTTGATTGCCCGTCAAATAGGTCGTACAAGTAACCTAGTTGGTAGGGTGTTATCCAAGGTCACTGTAAAGGACCACGAACGTCTAAATGGTCTATGAAGCTTCACACGGACCAAAAAGTCGTCCGTGAAGGAGACTTTTTAGAGTTAGAGTTTAGGGTCAACTTTAAATGATCATATCTTCAGTTGAAAATGAATTTGGTGTCTCATGACCTATCAAATTAAAGACCTCTGAACCCTCTTTTCAACGCCACCAAGTTTGCCTAATTGCATGCTTGAAGAAGTTATGCTTGAAATAGTAAAGTCTTGTTGGGCAGAGCATCTTCACGACTTGCTAGATGGGACGTGGTGCCCTAGACGACTCGTGAAGCCCTTCCAGAGAGGCATTTAAGAAGTTTTAAGTCAAGGTCGTTTCAGTCTTTTCCCAATTGTTTTAACTCAATAGTATGTCTATTTACCCTCTACCCTAAGGCCTATATAATTATTTTAAATCCCCAAATCGCCTAATTCTATTCATTCTCCTAAATTTCCAAAAGTTGAACAAGTTAATCCTCCCTAAATATTTCTCTCTCTAAGGAAGAAAAAGAAGTCAAGTTAGGGTTTCAAGATAAAGTCTCCAAATTCACCAATTGCTTGAGTGATTTGAAATCCAAAGTATGATAATCTTCACCTATGGAGCTCTTTCCTCTATAGAGTTCCTAAATTCTCCAATTTTGTAAGGTAGAATCTCCTATGAAAGTTAGCATTTTTACTCAATCTCACGGGTTCTTTTCAATTATGATCTAATTGATTGTTTTATATCTTTATATGCATGAACTAGAGTAAGTGCATGTTTCTAAGTTGAATTCCCATGAACCCATGTGAAATCCATGATTTCTAGACTATGATAATATGAATAAGCTTTTGAACTATGAAAGATAAATTTATGAAGATATGTGTGTTCTTTATGAAATTGATGAAAAATGATTTAAGTTGCTTTGAGAGTAAAGCATTCATGTTGCTGTTGTAGTGAAAGGATTTCTCACATAAATGACTCTTAAAGTTGAAAGTGTTTCTCAACAAAACTTTGAATTAAGATGTAGGAGCTATTCTAATGAAACTTAGCATAAATTGGCTACTTGATGTGCCTTTCATGGATTATCAGGCAAGCGGTGATTACCCATGCCTCTTAATGATAAGACAAGTTAAGATAATGACTATTCTGTTGTCACAACCAAAAGTACCCCCAATACATGGCATGGCGCATAGGACCCCGAAAGGCCCTACACAATCCACTTAGCATACGTCATACAAGATAATAGAATTTAAGAGTTTAAAAGACTTTTTATATCATAAAGAGTTTGTCAAAAATGAAGCGAAAGTCTACATAGTCTTAAAACCATCTATTACATCAAGAGTGATTGGGATGTGACCCATGTATCGCATACAATATATGAAAAGTAAAGAAGAAAAACAACAAAAGGTTTGGTCCTCGGAAAATGAGGATTCACCACTTCTCAACAACTACTAAAGTGATCACTAGCCACGAGGATGTGGAATCGAAGCGTCGGACCCTATATTTGAAAGAATGTAGGTATGTGTATGCATTAGTACAAAGGATGTACCAAGTATGATAGCAATGCATAAGAGTTATAAAATTATGCTAAAAGGACTTTACATGACATGCAAAGACCAAGTTAAAACATAAGATAAGAGGTCAGAAACATAATCATGATCATAGTCAATGTAAGTAAAAATCATCTTTGAACAAATGTGAATACTTCTAGAAGTAGCCTTAGTTCATTATTATTGTGGGAGTTAGCCTTAACCGACATAGAGTCCATGTGAGCTATACCATGTTATCCAGTGTCTACCCCACACCAAAAAGTGGTGTCCTTACTTGCCAAGGTAAGGACCTTAACTTCTAGCCTACGCGGATCCACTAATGTCTATCTAAGACAAACCTATGGTGGCTGATGAGTCCATGATTTGGAATCATTTAGGGATTTATTTGGATATATTTAGTGTGCGCAAATGCCTATTTTGTGCCAATAACTGATGTAAAATCCTTGGTTTCCAAGTATTTGGGTTGAGGAACAAAACATGGACACTCATGGGCAAAAAGGAACAAGGCATCTGAAAGAATGAAGAAAAGAAGGCCTGTTGATAGCCTAATCCATTGGGTGAGTCGCCTAGTGGCTATTACCTCGCCTAAAGTTCCAGTGTACCAAGCCCTGAAGGAGAAATCAAGTCGATGTGAGAAAAGAGTAGTCGGTGTGTCGCCGAATGGTTTCGTGATGCAGTGATTGGATCGCCCAAAGCTACAGAACTTGAGGATGCTGAAGGCCAAAGCAAAAAGGTGATGGAACTGACCAAAGGGCAGATCGCCGAGCTGATCGCCGATCCCGACTTACTGCACCGAATGACCCTTCACAACATATTTTTGGCGACTATAAATATATTTTCAAACATTATGTTTAGTATCTATCTTTTAATCAGTTTTCATAATATATAATTTTGGAGTTTGAATTGAGAGTATTCAGACAAAAACTTTTCCTTAGCTTTGAAGAATTGAAGTTTTCCATTTTTGAGAAATTGGAAGTGGGTCTTTGATATTCTTCAATTTGGACCTTTGTAAAGACGAAATTAATCTTACCCAGTTAATGGAAACACAATTTGGTAACAATTTTTATGTTTTTATGATGTCTAGTTAAAACCCCAATTCTTGGGGTGTGATTATGGGTTGATTTAGCTGATGAGTATTGTTAATTGTTATTTTAAATGTTGTTTAGAAGTGATTTCATTCAGTTATTATGGTTGAAATTAAAAGATTGTAGTTTTAAATGCTGTCCTACCCTCGTGTTTTTGGCTTACTCGAGAGAAAGGTTTTGAAACCAAGATTATTGAATTGATGGTCTATGGGCATTGGGTTGTTATGGGTTCGAGAAAGTGAATCCTATACCCTTTTCCGCACATTCAGCTCGAGAGAGTGAATGGAATAAAGCGTAGGCTGTTCTTATTTGCATGCTTGTTGGTGTTCGAGAGAAACCAACTTGATTCGGGGTAAATTGTTCGAGAGAAAGTTTATCCCCACTAAAGTCTAGATTATTCACTGATTTACAACTATTTACTAACAGTTGCAATTACCCATTTGTCTATATTAGCCTATAATCGAATCAAATCCCAAGAACCTAACTCAATATTGCTATTTTCTTGTTATTTGCTGTTGTTGTAGTTGATAATTACAATCAAAACCCCCATGTTATTTGACATTCATGTCACCCCTTAATTTGAATTATGTTTTTATTCGTTAATATCTATTCCTATGATTGACTTGAGCATATTCTTACTTTGCTATTGAATCTTAAACACGTAACACTCTCTATGGGATTCGACCCCAACTCATTTAGTTGGGTTATTAAACTGACTAACGATCGTTGACGCTTAGTATTGGATGAAGTGTCTTTGAAACGTTATTAATCAAAATGGTGCCTCTGCCGGGGAGTGGTGTTGGTTAATAATTTTTAGTTAAGTTGAGTTTTTGTTCTTGTTATTTATAGTTGAACTTACTTATTTTTAGTTATGGTTTGCTTGTTTGTGTTTTGAAACAGGAAGTAAGAGTGGGAATGGAAGCAATGGTAGATCCTTATCTGGTGTTTATAGGATATAAATACAAGAGGGAGACCCCCAAGGAGAGTACCAGAAGAAAATGTGAATGAGGGAGTTCCTTCCCAAGGTCCCCAAGACGTCCAAGTTTCGGTAGAGGTTCAGGATATGACCAATGAAGGGATTAGGTCGGCTTTCTTAATCTTGGCCCGAACCATGACAGCTCAAGCGAATAGAGATGCGGGCCTAGTGTGAATGCTAATGAGGGTACTATGGCTTCTAAGTTGAGAGACTTTGTGAGGATGAATCCTCCGGTATTTCTAGGTTCTAAGGTGGGAGAGGATCCCCAAGAATTTTTGGATAAGGTGTATAAGGTAGTGAGTGCTATGGGAGTGACTTAAAAAAAAGGCAAAGTTTGCCTCCTATCAATTGAAAAATGTTTCCCAAGTTTTGTTCACTCAATTGAAGGCCAATAGGCCGGAGGGAGTGGATCCTATAGAATGGGAGGAGTTTAAAGAAGCTTTCCTTGGTAGGTACTTTCCCCGTGAGAAATGGGAGTGTAAGGTTGATGAGTTTATAAACCTTAGGTAAGGTAATACAAGTGTGCAAGAGTACTCCTTGAGGTTTACCCAATTGTCTAAGTATGCTCCATCTTTGGTGTCAAACCCTAGGGATGAGATTAGTATGTTTGTGACCGGTGTATTCGACCTAGTCAAGGAAGAGTGCCATACGGCAATGCTCCATAATGACATGAATATTTCTAGGCTCATAGTGTATGCTCAATCCATTGAGGATTCCAAACTTAAGAGGATGAATAGGGATGTGAAGAAGGGTAAATCAGATGAGCAAGGTCAACCTAGGTTCAAGAAGAGGGCTCCAAACCAAGATTCTTCAAGTGCTCCTAAGGTTAAGCAAGACAAAAGTGGTGGATCTCAATTTTCTAAACCTACTTGCACCACTTGTGGCAAGAGGCACTATTGGAAGTTCCGAGCCGGTACTAATGGGTGCTATGGTTGTGGAAAGAATGATCACAAGGTGAAAGATTGTCGTAATCTTACGGCTAGGGGAAGGGAGGCCAAACAAGTTTCTCTTAGTGGCCCGTATCTTGATGCTCCAAAGATGAACCGTTTCTATGCTCTCCAAGCTAACAAGGACAAAGAAGCTAATCTGGATGAAAGCACCAGTAAGTAATAATTCCTTATGATCATGAATGTCTTGATGAGGTTTTTATGTTTGTTTTCCATGGTTGCCTTTATTTGGGTTTTCTCCTAAGTGGGGGATGGTATGATGAATAATAGGTTGTGGTGAGTTTTGATATTCTTGTTACTTTCTTTTATTCCTATTCAAGCTTGAGACCAAGAGTTCCTTGTAGCTTGTTTCATGTTTTGGAATCTTTTGTGAAAATGAGTTTCCATGGTCTCCTTATGTTATGCATGTTTTGATGAGTTTACGTGTAAATGAGAAAACGAGCCTTCATGAATTGTGTTCCTTATGTTAATGTGCATCTATGATGAGTTGCGTAATATGCTTCACGAGGTTAAATGTTGAGCATGCTTAAATGTGTTTTTATGAAGAAGTTGCATAATGTGCCTAAAGATATTTTGTTGAGCATGATGTGACTTGGAGAAGGTAGTTCCTCTAATGAAATGAGAAGTGTTTATGTTGTGATGCATAATGAGTTGTATTGCTTGAGTTTAATGATGTGGAGTTGATATTTCCTCTTTTGATGTTATGCCTTCTATTTATGTGTCTTGATTGCTGGGCTGCTAGTCTTCAATTGTTTTTCCCTTAAAAGCGTTTAAAGTGTCATTCGAGGAAGAATGTTTCTAAGTGGGGGATAATGTAATGACTCGGAAAATGATAGGTTAAAATAGATCCTAAACGTGGGGTTAATGTCATGAGTGAAGGGCAAGGGCTAAGGGTTTTGGGTGTAGGCCATGGTTTGGGAACCTAGGCTACCTAAAACTAGTCCTAGCTACTGCCACCCTAGACCATGAGGGTCTTCATGACCCGTGGTGGCCACCACGAGCCGTGGTGCCACCCGTGGTGGCAAGGCAGTATGCTCAAGTTTGGTGCCAAGCCAAGGCACCCCTTCACGAGCCACTTCATGACTCGTGGTCATGACCACGGGCCGTGGGAAGGCTCGTGGGGTTGCCTTAGCTTGGTGGTGGGGTGTTGCAAGTTGAGGGAGCTACTGTCCGAAACTACACGGGCACTACCACGAGCCGTGGTGCCCTAGACGGTCCGTGAAAGTGAACTTGGAGTTCACTTAGGCTCAAGGGAGGAAAGACAACTTTGCCTAGGTGTTGCCCCATGACCACGAGCTTCACCACGACTCGTGGTGTGAACCATTGATTGTGGGAGCTTCCGTGGACTTGCCTTGGCCTTGGAGGGCTTGGCAAGGATGAGAGGCACACTGCCTCAAGGACCAGGGGCACTACCACGACCCGTGGTGCCCCGTACAACCTGTTTAGTTGGGCGTGGTCCCTAGTGGGTTGCCTCAAGTTGTGGGGTTTTTGGTAATTTTGTTTTAATGTTTTATTATGTGGGGTTGATTTTAAATGGTTTATATGATAAATATATAAGGTTTTAAGTCTTTTAAACAAGTCACTCACTCATTATTTCCCCAAATCAAATCCCAAAGTTCTCTCTCTCTGTATTTCTCTCTAACTCAAGGAAGAAGAAAGAGTGAGAGCTAGGGTTTCGGATTCAAGGCTTTCTTCATCAAATTTCTTGGGAAATCTTAGCAAAGGTATGGTGATCCTTCATCTAGGGTTAGCTTTAACCCTAGAGCCAATTTCAAAGTAAACTTTTAAAGATTTCAAGTTCATGAAAGCCTTGGGTTTTACTCAATCTCACGGGTTCTTTCACCAAATGGTTTTAAAAGGTTTCTAATGGCATATTATGGCTGTCTTCTTGTTATATTGATGATTTAAGATGAAAATACCTCATGAACCCATGATTTCTCTCTATTCCTAGTTTTTGCTTTCATGAAGTGGGTTGCTTGATAATGAATGTATATGAATAGAACTTATTTAAATGGCTTTAGATTGTTGAAGTAAGTCATTACCCATGCTTATTTTATGGTGTATTGTTGGTGGATTGGTATGTGAGGTTTATGTCCTTAAAGGCAAGATATGCGAAGCTACTTGTTGATTTAGAATTGTTAACTTGATGTTGATCCACTTGAAAGGTGGAGGTGTTTACTTATTATGTACATTGTGCCTATGGCCTTGAAGACATATTATGAGAAATTGAAGTGTTATCATGACATTGTATGAATAAGAATTTAATGAAGCTAAGGTGCTTATGTCTTGAATGTGAATGTGTTATTATTGAAAGGGCTTTTCTCAATTTGACACTTATGAATTTGATGATAGAATATGAAGGATTCTTCAATATAAAGTATACTTTGAATTGGTAAGGCTTATTCATCATTTTCTTGTATAAATGATTATATTGTTGATTGTTGAATCCTTGGATCGGTAGGCTAGTTGCACCCTTCCACACATGCTTATCATAAACCTTGGGATCGGTAGGCTTATGGAACCCTTCCATTTATGATGGTAATGAACCTTGGAATCAGTAGGCTTATGGCACCTTTCCATGAAGTTTAATGATGAGACTTGAACCGGTAGGCCTATGGAACCATTTCAAGAGGAGTTAATGAGCTTTCCTAAATGGACCTTGAATCGGTAGGCTTAAGGCACCCTTTCATGTGTTAATGAATGTAATTGGAGTCGGTAGGCCAATGGCACCCCTAATATGTGATAATGTCAAAGTAATGAACTATTCTATGGAAATGTAGGCTAAGCACCGCTTGGATTTGGTTAGATCGAAACTCCCCCGAAGTTAGGCATGAGTTTCAATAATCGTCTACCTTATCCCATAAACTATGTGCCCGCATAGGTCTAGCTAGTGGGTCCACCTAAGCTATATAGAACCACTATTCCTTAGGCAAGTAGACCACCTCTTTACAGTGTGGGGATTTATGACACCGGATTCCATGACAAGCTCTCATGGTCTATGTCGGTTAAATGCTTATTCCCATCATGTGAGATGTTATTATGGTTTTTTGATAGGTTCTACAAAGTGTAGGTAGTAGTATGGGATGCCACTTTTGCATTGCATGAGTAGGCTTGGAGAGAGTCATAGTGAGTATCTCTAAATCTTAATGGCTATGATATGAATCTGTCTTAAATGGAGTAATTGAAGAATGTTAACTCTTAAATGCTTAATGTGATATGCATGCTATACTTGAGTTATATTATGAGTTATTTCTCTCTTGTCATGCCTTATAAAATGTTATGTTTCTTATGTATGAATATGGCTTAAAGGTGAAAGGAAATGTATGGTAAGTTTACTTTAGGTGACCTAAATGTGGTGCCCTAGTATGGATGGTGGTATGGGACGCTATCCATACATTGCACAAGGTATAGCATAAGGGTTGCTTGAGGTGAAGGTCCAAGGTAAAGGTAATGGTTTCCATGTGATATTGTTTAAGTGTGAAGTAATGACTTATATGATGTTAATGCTTGTATATGATGTCTTTTAAGCTATTGTTCATGATATTTCGAGATGTGACATAATGCATGGTTTCCAACCAAAATGTCCCCTTTTAAAGCATGTTTTGCATGGTCATCATACTTAGTACATTTCTGTGTACTAACCGATATTCTTCATGTTTTTACTACAAGTGTAGGTTCCGGCAAGTGATTCCTTCTAGCTATTTTGAAGTGTTGGATTGCTTTCCTCCAAGACTTGGTATGTCCTCATGATTCGAGGACAAGACTTATGTTTCCTTATTTCATGTAATAGACATTTTAGTAGTTGTTTTCGATTGGAAAGGGTTGTGTCCCTATTATGTTTTAAGTTTGTGTCTAAGATGGCCATGTGAGACTTAGACTTCCGCTGTACTTCAAGTTTTCCTTTAAATGAAGTTTTGATATTTTGGATTTAAATAAGTTTTAATCTGTACTATTTCTATATAGAATGCAATGAAATGCTATGAGGCTTGTATGAGGCTATTCGGAGTCTTGTACGCCGTGTCACAACTAGGTGGTGCTCTCGGGTCATGACAAAACTAGAAAAGAATAACATCTTGTCCTCGAACCATGAGGACTCACCAAGCTTAGGGAATAGTCAACCCAAGCTTCACTCGAAAGAAGAAGTATGTCTCAACGATCGAAACCTACACTCATAGTAAATGTAGAAATATGGGTTAACATAAATAATGTACTAAGTATGGAGGCCATGCATAAAATCCTTAAAACATGCATAAAAAGGGATATTTAGTTGAATCATCCCTTTATCAAGTTTAAAAGTCATCATGCACATTTAGAGTAGTTACATAGTCAAACCATACCATAAGCAACCCTAGGCTACCATAGTGATGCAATCATAGATTCATACATCTTCATGTCATAAGGAAACCACCCTATAACCCCTTTATAAGTCTACTTTTGCAATGTAGAAGTGAAGTCCTATACCCCCACTATTACTAAGAAAATTTCATTAAGAAGTCATAGATATTGCTCATATTCATGTTCATGTTCATATTCATGGTTCATATTCATGATTCATGTTCATGGTTCATATTCATGTAAAGAATGCATTAACTCATAAATCATCATGTCATCAAGCACATACCACAATCACTCTCAAAGCTTACTTGTGCAATGTATAAGTGATGTCCCATACCCCACTCACATTAAGTAAAACCCCTTAAGTAATCATAGCACATAGCACATAGCACATAGCTCATGTTCTTGTTCATAGTTCATATTCTTGTTCTTGTAATGTCATGGATTATGTTCTTGTCATGTAGGGAAATATAGCCTTAACCGACATAGACCATGTGAGCTACATGGAATCCGGTGTCATGCCCCACACCGAAAAGAGGTGTCCTACTTTCCTAAGGTAGAACTAACATGTTTAGCATTTAGGTGGATCCACTAGCTAAAGACCTATGTGGGAACATAGTTATGAGATAAGGAGATTGCTACTAGAAACCCGGACTAATTGAGGTAAAAGGTTTCCATCTCATGAGATAACTTGTATTGGGAAGCCGGACTTGCTAACGTAAAAGCTTCCATCTCATATTCATATCCACTCGGTGCTAAGCTTAATTCCCTTTAATAATCATATTAAGTCTTTACTTTAATATTCATGTTCATGGAAGAATGCCTAGTGCTCAAACGAACATAGTATCATGGTAGCTCATGGATTCATTAGGTGAGAATGTCCTTTCAACCTTAGAATCATTAGTAAGTGAGTAAACCTTTCACATCATGTTCATAGTGTTTCATGAGAATAGCCCCTTCCAATCAACACAACAACATTATCATAATTATAGAACTTTCATGCATAGTCAAGTATAAGGGTATAGGGTAGAAGTATCTTGCATCAATACCACCAATACATAATAGTCATAGGATCATCACCACCTAAGTTCATTAGTTCATATACAGTCCTCATCAACATATACAAACCCTAATAATTGCCCTTCAAGGCTATGAATCAAGATCAACCCTAACTTCTAGAATTTCTACATTAGATAGAGGTATATCATGATTCAACAACTTAATACATGTCAACATAGTCAATTGTGAAGCTTCCTTGATCAATTAAGCCACACCTTAGTTCACAATTTAGGAAGAAGGAAGAATCATGGGTCCAAGGGAGATTTTCATCATTATTCAAAAATACTCCAACATTCCAATCATAAATCATCATAATCAACCATAATAAACCATAATTAAACAATTGAAATCGTTTTGGAAGAAGACCCATGACATAGATTGAAAACCCTAGGTTTGGGGGATTTGTATTCTTAAAAACATAGTTTGAAGGGGCTCCTTGGGTGATCACTACCCAAGGATGAAAAGCATCCATACCTTAGGTTGTATTGCAAAAGAAATTGGAGAAGAAAGGCTGATTCTTGAACCCCTAGCTTGACCTTGTTCTTGCTCTTCAATGGAGTCCTAGAGAGAGAATTTTTGGAGAGGGGAGGTAGTTTCTAATTTTTAGTCATGTTAGTTATGAAGTGTTAAGTGGAGTTTAATGACTTAGAAGTATTTATATAGGTCTAAAATAATGAATAAAAATGACCCCTCAATAATATATTAACTTTAGGAATTTTTGGCTTTGACTAAGCCTTGGCCGATTACTTGACAATTTTGCAGGGGGGACCTACGCCCACCACCCATGGACCGTAGGTGGGCTCACTCCCCATCCTTCAGGTCTATAGTTTGGGTCTGCAGCCCCTCCTCTTTGCCAAATCAAGCCAGCCACTCATGAGACCCCACCTACGGAGCGTGAGTGGGTCTACAGACTGTGCTTTTAACTCGTGGAATGTTACTCGAACTTGGAGGTTTTGGGGGAGGTGTAGCCTCGACTCACGATCCCCACCTATGGGGCATGAGCCCACCCACGACACGTGGGTACCCCTTTCATGGGTCATGCTGGTTTTTGACAGCTTTTGAGCAGTCTCTTGGTCCTCTTCAAGGACCCTTTGGGGGTCCTTGGGGGGGCCACACCTTGTCGTTTAGGGACTAAAACATTAGTACTAACTTAGGGAGGTCATTTTAGGACTCTAATCTTTACGTTTAACTCCATTTAAGCTACTAGACTACATGTTAGGCTCTACTTAGGTCATGAGATTTCTGGGGTGTTACAATTAATTTCTTCCCACTTCCAAGTGGGGATGTATATATCTTGGGCTAAACCTCCCGGCCTTTGATGCTCAACCTTAACTTGTTAACAATTCAGACATTTATCCACAAATCCCGCAACATCTTTCTTCATTTCATTCCACCAACAGACTTCCCGTAGATCATGGTACATCTTGGTGTCTCTAGGATTAATAAAGTATTGAGAACTATGGGCTTCTTCTTGAATTTGTTCCCTCAAACCATCAACATCTGGAACACATAACCGACCTTGGTACCTAAGAACCCCATCTCTCCCTTGGGAGAAAGCCTTAACAGACTTTTTGAATACTGACTCTTTCAACTTAACTAATATAGGATCAAGGACTTGCTTAGACTTCACATCCATCACAAAAGACGATTCGGAACCATTATGGACCATGACACATCCCTTGTTGGAATTCACTAGTTGAACACATAGCCGAGCCAACCTATGCACATCACGAACCAATTCTTTCTTTTCATCCTCTACATGAGCCACACTACCCATGGACAATCTACTAAGTGCATCCGCTACTACATTAGCTTTGCCGGGGTGACAAAGGATAGTCATGCCATAATCCTTTAATAATTCTAACCACCTTCGTTGATGACGATTCAAGTCCTTTTGACTAAACACATATTGAAGACTCTTTTGATTGGTGAAAACATCCACATTAACCCCATACAAATAATGCATCCATATTTTTAAGGCAAACACAACCACCGTTAACTCAAGGTCATGGGTAGGATAATTCTTCTCATGGACTTTAAGTTTCCTTGAAGCATAGGCAATCACTTTACTGTTTTGCATAAGCACACATACCAACCCAACTCTAGAGATGTCACAAACACCACAAAACCATCTGTACCTTCCGGTAACGTTAACACCGGAGTGGAAGAAAGTCTATCTTTGGGAACTCTTCTAACAAGCTTCCGACCATACAAACTTAGCTTTATTTTGAGTCAAAGTCGTCAGAGAAGAAGAAATGGAGGAAAATCCCTCAACAAACCTTTTATAGTAACCAGCCAAACCCAAGAAGCTTCTAATATATATCGGTGATAGAGATCTAGGCCAACTCTTGACCACATCCTTCTTCTTAGGATCTACCTCAATACCCTTACTTGACACAATATGACCAAGGAAAGCTACAGACCTTAAACAAAATTCACACTTGCTAAACTTCTCAAATAATTGGTAGTCCTTACGAACTTGCAACACAATTCTCAAATGGTCAACATGCTCATTCTCACTCCTTGAACAGATCAAAATATCATCGATAAACATGATCACAAACATGTCAAGGTATTGTTGGAATACTTTATTCATTTAGTCCTTGAACGCCACCGGAGAGTTAGTCAAACCAAAGGACATTACAAGAAATTCATAGTGACCATATCTTGTTCGGAAAGCCGTCTTTGGAATATCAACCCCTCTCACCCTCAATTAGTGATAACCCGAACGAAGATCAATCTTAGAGAAATAACTAGCCCCTTGAAGTTGGTCGAAGAAGTCATCAATTCTTGGAAGGGGATACTTGTTCTTAATGGTCACCTTATTCAATTGATGATAATCAATGCACATTCTAAGAGACCCATCCTTCTATCTAACAAAATCCGCCGGAGCACTCCATGGAGAGATACTCGATTGAATAAAACCCTTGTCTAATAAATCCTTCAACTCATCTTTCAACTCCTTTAACTTGACCGAAGCCATTTTACAAGGAGGAATAGAGATAGGGTGCATATCCGAAAGAAGGTCAATACCAAAATATATTTCCTACTCAGGAGGAATACCAGGTAAATCATCGGGGAAAACATCCAAAAACACATTAACCACCGGAACCAACTCAAGAGAAGGGGTTTCGAAATCTACATCCCTCACCCTAACAACTTGGTTAAAACACCCTTTTAGAGATAATCTTCCTAGCTTTAAGGTAAGACACCAATTGACCTTGAGGCATAGAATTTTTCCCTTTCCACTCTAAAATAGGCTCATTCAGAAATTGGAATCTAACCACCCGAGTTCTACAATCAATAGAGGCATAACATGCATTCAACCAATCCATACCAAGAATCACATCAAAGTCTAACATGTCAAGCTCGACCAAGTCAACAAGAGTAGCTCTATGGGACAAGGAAACGAGAAAGCTTCTATAAACCCTCTTAGTCACCACAAAATCACCAATCGGGGTAGAGACCCAAAAAGGATCTAATATCACTACGGGGAGTATATAAAACTTCATGGCCACATAGGGTGTCACAAAGTACAAAGTAGCACCAGGATCTAACAAGGCTTATTTATCAATAAGAAAGCCTTTTAACATACCGGTCACCACATCCGGGGAGCTCTCTTGGTCACATTGGGATTGAAGAGGTTTTTTGGGAGCATCAGAGTTTGGACCGCTAGGAGGAGCTTGCATGCCATCTCTTCCTTGAACCTTAAGCATTGAACAATCTCTCATCATCTGGCCACTCTTTCCACAACCATAGCAACAATCCGTGCCAACTAGGCATTTACCCTCATGCTTTCTTCCACACCTTGAAAAAGTAGATCTAGCTATATAAAAACCACTACCATTACCTCCTTGAGGTTTATAGTTGGAAACCCTTTCTTTGTTAAATCTTGGAGAACTAGAGGAGCCTTGGTTGGAAAACCTTTGTTTGAACCTTGGACGACCTTGCCCATCGAACTTAGCATTGGAGAAGTTTCCATCATTGGTCCTTGCTCTTTTCACCTCCCTATTATTTTCTTGGAGTTTCTCATCCTCCATTTGTTGGGCATACACCATAAGACGTGAGATATCCATAACATGAATGAGATTTTTCATACGACATTCTTTTCTTACCAATTTAGACATACCCGTCAAATACCTACTGATCATATCCCTTGAATTCGCCACCATAGCCGGAGCATACTTGGACAATTGAGTAAACTTTAGAGAATACTCTTTCGCACTCATACCTCCTTGACAAAGGTTAATGAACTCTTCCACCTTAGTTTCCCTCAACTCTCAGGGAAAGAACCTATCAAGAAACACTGATTTAAATGCTTCCCACCTTATGGGACCCGCTCCTACCGGCCTACTATTCTTCCATTCATTATACCATACTTGAGCAACACTTTTCAATTGGTAAGCGACTAACTCCGCTTTTTCCACCGAAGTCACCCCTATGATATCCAGTACTTTATAAACCTCTTCCACAAATTCTTGAGGATCCTCTCACTACTAGAAATTTGACCTAATGCAACGCTTATTCGGCAACAATTTTACAACCGTGGCAATAGAGTATGTGTTGCAACAGTTATGACCGTTGCAATATATCCTTAGATCTAATGGAACAATTCTTAATATAAACCATGGCATCATCTATATAATCGCCGCTATAGATTATCTATGGCCACATACTTATTAACCGTGACAAAAAAACACTCTGTGGCAACGGTTTATTTAAGTGAAAAGTAAAAAAAAATTGCCCAACCCGCATTTTATGTGAAAAATTAATTTCCCTCCATTAATTTAGTAGACCCGCACTTCTTTTTATTTTAGTGAACTAAGAGCTCAAAATACATTCCCAAATACCCATTTCATTTCTCCAATTATCAAAATCAATGGGATGAGTTAGCCCTAAATTTCCAAAACTCCAGTGACTCCTTCAAGATCTTCGACAACAAACTTTGAGCTTCGGTGAAGAAAATCAGTTTCTTCTCCTACAGTGGTCTTCTTCTCCAGTGTGAAGTGTTCATCTTCAGTGGTCTTCTTCTCCAAAAGTAGTCTTCCTCAACATTAAGCTTCTACATATAGAGGTGTACTATTTTTAAGGTGATTTCTAAGTCCTTATTGTCTCTATTTTGTTATAGATGTACTATTTTCCAAAATCAGAAATTTCATTGAAGGGCTTAAAGAATAGAAAATGGGTTTGTTGAAATGTATGTTATTTGTTCCGATTTAGGTGTTTGATATAATCCATTTGTAGTTTAGAGTTTGTAACTCTAATTTTGTGAAGATTCGATAACTCTGTGAAAAATCATTGACAAGATGGTTTCATTTTTATGAAACAACTGCTGTTTGGAGTTGATTTTTTCATGGGGTTCTGAGTATTTTGATTTGTATTTTGAGTTTGGTCTATCTATGTGAACAAAAAATTCCCATTGGTCGAAAGTTTGGAGTTATTATTGTGAACTTTAATTTTCATATCATTATGAATGTTGCCAAAGTTTACAGGTATAGCTACTGTCGTAGATGATAATGTTTACTGGTGAAAACTCCATTTTATTGGATTTTAGATGTTGAAATCTATTAATCATGTTCTCTCTTTTAATTTTTTATAGCATCTACGTAATGACTGTTCTAGTATGTTTATTTATGTGTTGGAAAAATTTCATGTTCCTAAGCTTTCATGTTCTGGCAAACGACAATGTATGCATCTGTTTCATCACTTTATGACCGTGGTGATTTCTCTAGTTTTATCGCTGAACAGAAGTATGTTTTCGACATCTATGTCCTCCAATGGATAGAAGCTTCACATTCTCTTTAGGTGGAACATTATATTTTTGTTGCTGGAACTTTGCTAGCAGCTTGTTCTGAAAAGGCCAAGGATAATAAAACTCTTTGTCTATGCAGCATACTAGCGTTCCAGATCATTTCTCCTTTCCTCAACCTAGTGAGTTCACCTAGTATTATCATAGTTGTTGTGACTGAATGTGTAGCAGATGCAATCAAGATGTAGTGTTCCCTGTGATATCAATCTACCATTTATAATTTGATGGTACTCAGAAATTTATATCAGGAAAATAAGGCACCTCACATTTCAAATAATATCTAAAATTGGGTGCTTATTTGAAAGAATATATATACTTTTGAAAAGGTAACATAACATATAATAAATAAACTCTTTTTAAAAGATGATAAAAGATAAGACTCTAATTGTTAAAAACCACTCAATAGACAAGTCACTAGATTTATTCTACTGTTGCTCATTAACTCTAGGATCTGTACTACCCTGGGGTACTTTTATATGTACTGTTGTTTGGTTAATAGTTTAATGTGATCAAAATGATCTCGTCATGACATTTTCTACCATTTTTGTGAATGACTTTTACCTTATTATCTATAATAATAATTCTTCTGTGTAGTAAGGCAGTACCTACAATGTACTATCGAATAAATTGAGGAATTAAACTATCAAGTAAAATATAGGTTATGTAACTAAATTGCACTTACCTAATGACCTAAATTAGATCATTTACAATCATGATTTTGTTAGAAACAAAAAACTAAAAGAATATCTTGAAACTTTGAAAGGTAAAGTTCTCTTGATACTGCTTGTACTCATGAATTATTTTCTTTAATGTTTTGCTCATGGAACATAGGATATTCAATGGATGTTGGAGATAAAAGTTGGATGGATCTCCGAAAGATCCACCGATGAGTATATCCATGGAGTTTAGAGAGTTCCTTAAATATTGGAAGTCTGCGAAATTCAAGGTAAAATGTAGTTCAGAATCTCAAACATCCAGCTTATTCTTCTCCTGATTTCTTTTGTGATATAGTTGCTGCTACAACTTTATTTTTCTTTAACTTTCTCTTCTGCTATTCTCTTCTTTGTTGCAATATTGTTGCAGCTTGTTACTTCTTCCAGTGTGGTAGTCACAACCAAAACGGAGGATTTTGTTCCAATCTTGGAGAATGTTCCATTTAGTGAGATTTTTATGCTTATCTCACTGACTGTTTTTCTTATTTGTAATAGTCTAAAAATAATTTCAGTTAGAAGTTGATAAGATACAAATGTAACAGGATAAAAAGTCATGTGTTCAACTCTCTACTCAAAAAGAAAAAATCTTAAGAACTTATTTATTAGTTAATTTTGATCGCTGAAACTTGCATCAAGGTTTCACTAAACTAAGTGCCCTTTTGGATAAACTTAGTTTGATCATTGAAATCTGCAGATTGGTTTAAGCTTCATATGACAGTAACGTTCGTACTTATAAAGCATATTCTTCACTTGGAATTGTTAAAAAATAAATATTGAGACATTCACCTCGTCTAGTACATTATGTAGCACCCATATGCCTTTGATTAACATTATTGATTCATTTATTTGCATAAAATGTCTGAAACAAATACTAAGAACCAGAAAAAGCTGATGAATCCACACACAGCAGGCAAAAAGAGTTTTGCTTTAATCCGCAGTAAATTGGTGTGTTCTCTTATTTATTATTTAGGCTTAACCTTTCATTTAAGAAATTTCTGATATCTATTTTTATGTGACTAGGAAAAAGAAAAGAATCTGTATCCGCTAAGGAGCTCTTTGTGGTCACAAGAACAAGAAAAGCTGATCGTTTGTACAAGGCATCGAATGAGAACATAACTGGTAAAATTGTACGAATACTGTCAATATAATTTTTTTTTATTGAGACCAATTATTTATTCTAAATTTCAATTTACAAGACTGCTTGTTGGATATGCTTTGTTAGGCTGAAATGGAGGAAATTGAAAAGCAAATGAGCACAAATGGGCAGTCTGTTGATGCATTTTAAGCCGTCATGGGTCCTGAACATCCGGGACGTCTAAGATTATATGGAGTGGGGGTTACAAAGACAATTTTGAAAAAGAAAGTTGACAATTATGAACCAACTTTAAATGCAACAAATGATGTAGTGCAACAAATGCAAGAAAAGATGCAAAAAATGGAGGAACAAAGGAGAACTATGCAGCAAGAAGTTATTGCTGATGTAGTTGCACAACTTCAGCATGCATAATTAATTGATCATAACATACTAGCAGCATTGTCCGCTCCTTCACCAAGAGAAGCTACTTCTGCTCAAACAGCCGAGCAAGGTTAGTGTCGCTAAATCTCTGTTTAGACTATTTCTTCTTCTACTACTACTTAAAGTGTATTTTTCGATTTCCTGGTGGACTAGTTTGTTAACTGACATTGATGATGATTTGACTTTTTTAAGCCAGCCCTCCTAATCATTGCCTAATGAATCTCGAGACAACTCCATATTTAGATTATATTACACATACTTTTATACCCTGGAAACTCTATCCAGTGGCTTTTTTTGAAATTATTGTATCTCCCCCAGCAAAGTTATCTATTGTCGATTCTTTTTTCTCGTTGTAGAATTTTAATGTTTATTGGACTGCTGTAACATTTATGTTATAAGGGACTATTGAGTACGGCCTTGTCAATTTTCTGATTACCTATTTATTTTGATTGTGGCCTTGTCGGCCATTTGGTTAGCTGAGTAATTTCTAGTAACAACCTCGGCGGCTATGAGTTATTAAGTATTAGCTTACATCATTCTATAAACCACTATTTTAGGAGATCTCCCCTTTGTCATTTGTTCTGTCCATTTCAGTTCATTCTCCCAAAATATAGGGCCTCTAGAAATGTTCAGCTATTGAAGTGTTAGTGATGCGCTGATGCTATTAGTGAAATATTGTAAATTGTACCATGGTATTACTGAAATAAGAGAAATGATTAGTATTAGAATTTTGATATTTCATTAACAAAGGTCTATGGTCAGAACATGTTCTAGCCAAATGTCTTATAGTAGTATTCTGAAATTGTTGGTCCCAATGGCTATTGATACAAACTCTATCCAATCTCTTCCAAATTCTCTTTCTTGAACTTCTGTTATTGCACCATATGAAGTTAGAGCCTATGAATCAGATATATGTCAATCCACAATTGTCTAAACAACTTTGGAAATCCAAGCTCCTATCCATTTTATAAGCCTTCTTCATGTTGATAGTGACATGTTGATCATCATCCGAGATTAAATAACTAGATTGGAATCGCTCCAAAAATGCCAAATCTATTGCTCCAAAAACACCAAATCTGTCCATTGGAATTAGAAAGGCAGTGTTGATATCATAGAAATTTTCTGTAACCATCTATCTTTTGTTTTCCAACAAAGGGTTCAAAAATGGCTACAAATTGAATATTGTTGATGTGGACTAGATTTTTCAGCCTGTAAATGACCTTCTCTGATCTAACACCTCTTATGTTCTAGAAAAGTGCTTTTGTGTTGATTTTTGCCTGTGTTACATTTTTTTGTGATGGCCTGTGTTAGCAGACACCTCTTGTGAATGGCCTATGTTACCATTTTTTTCTTTTTTTAGAGGGTTTATTTTGGCTTCTGTGCTTTACTGTTAGTCATTATTCTTCTTGCTGTAAATAAATAAGACTCATAACCAGTGGCAGAGGCAGGAATTCTATCAAGGGGGTTCAAATAAAAAAAATGTTGTTGCCTGGAATCGAACCCATGACCCAAAGCTCACATATGCAAAATCCTGACCCCCATAAACCATTGAGCTACTCCTTTGACATATGCTCAGGGGGTTCAATTTTAAATATATACACGTACACAAAAAAATTGATCTTATATATATAGTGTAATTTTTTTTCTGAGGGGGGTCGGATGACCCCCCTGGACACACTATAGATCCGCCCCTGCTCATAACAGTGAGGAAGATATTAATTTTGAATAACTGTTGAATTGAACTAGCAGTGATGGGATAATTCCCAGAAGTAGTATGCAAATATCTCCTGCAACTTTAAAATGAAAGCAATGACTTCTTGATCCATTTGTTGATTTACAGAGAGTAGTAGTTGTTATCCCTTGTGGTTTTGCTTCAAGAAGTACTTTTTTTTAACTTCCGAAAATCTCGAGTCTTGATGGAATTTTTTTGGTGATGAAGTTTATCAGCTAAGTCTAGGATTAGATCATCAAGTATAATAGCATTTCTGTCAATTTTGCTTCCTCTTCTTGTGTAAATATCTACAGAGGTGCTGATTTTTTTTTAATTTTTTTTTTTCCTGAAATAATGCATATGCAAGTCTATTTGCTTATTTGAAAGATTATACAGTTGAGATAAATAAAGATCTAATGGTTGTTTCTTGGATGAAATTAGTTATAGAGAGTAACTAATTGGAGACTTGCACCTTGTTTGGATGGTTGTTACCCGTTGTATTGTAGTGTATTGATTAAATACAGTGTTTGTTTTAGTTGTTACTTAAATTTTATTGTATCACGCTTCCTCCATTTTAAAATAAGTTGTGAATGTCTAGTATCTATAAACACTCAAATTTATAAGAATGGTAGTGCTAGCTAGCTTCGCAAAGTCCCAGCTTTAATTTACAGGTAGTGTTACTAATTTCCTTTATTTTGTCCTTCCTGAAGAAACAAAGTAAACTGATTACTTGTTGAACATAAAATGCAGATTGTGTGAAGGTTTAGAACTAGAGTACTCTACCATACGTGAATATTAGTAATTGGCAATATTGCCTCTACTAGCTAGGCATAGTACGTTTCACCTTTCTTGTATGTTTTGAATGCTAACAACATGGTGCAAGTTCCTTATCAAAGTTAACTTTAATTGCTTTAATGTCATTTGAAGCTTATTAAATTTATATGTATGTTGTAGATATAGAGTGATAACTTAAAAATATATCACTGAAGTCATTGAACTTTTGCAACAAAATTGCTAAAGTATTTTGTATTTTCATTAATTCTATGTAGGTGATGATAACCAAGAAGGAGATGAAAGCAGTACTGAAGACTTGACATAGGAGATGAATTGAGTTGATGCTAACTTTACCTATGTTCTGGAAGTCTATTATTTTTGAAGATTGAAAATTGTGTGTGGTGCATCTATACATTTCACCCTTTTTGAATGGTTGAAAATATTTATATATTTTGCTTTTATCGATATTACGTACCCAATTGCACCCATGGATCTTAGATTATAATTTTGGTAATGAAATATAACTTTTTCCCATGATCTTTTTATGTGTATTTTATGTTATAGAAGTATTGTAATGGCTCAATTAATAATATATGTGAAACCAATAGTATATATATGTTGGAATAGCCTAATATTAATCGTAGCAATAGCTTGATATTAATTGTTGCAAAAAATAAAGAATTGTTGCATTACCCTGTAATAACTGTAGCAATAGACATTGAGCAACAATTATAATAGCTTAAAACTGATGCATTACCACAAAAATAACCGTTGCAATAGAATGAAATGGTTGTTAAAATAATCGTAGCAACAGCCTACAAAGAACTATTGCATAAAACTCTATCGCGACGGTACATAACCGTACTAATACGATGTTAACCGTCGGCAATAGACTGGAAATAAATGTGGCATAAAACTTTATTGCGACGGTTCATAACCGTATCAATACAACTTTAACCGTTGGAAATTAATTAATCTGGGAACCGTCGCAATGCCCCCATCTACTGCTACAATTAAAGTAACCGTCGGACGCAACTGTCGCAATAGAGCAATTGCTACGCCATCTGTTGTAGCGGTTGCCTTAACCGTGGCATTAGCGCTACAGCAACGGTAGGTAAGCCTATTGCAACGGTAACTTAACCGTGACATTAGATCATATTTCTAGTAGTGTCTTCTACTTTGGAGCCATGAAACTCAGGGGGGGGGGCATTCTTGGAAAATCCCTCACTCTAGAAGCTGTGGAATTCATATTAGGGTTCACCTGAGTCACAACATATCTGTTGGTCTGAGCCGTCACCGCTTGAGCTTGGGTTGTCAAAGTTTGGGCCAACATTTGAAAAGCCGACCTACCCTCCACATCTGACATAGTCGAAGAATTAATCAGAGCTTGAGAAACTTGAGGAGGAGCTCCTTAGTTCACATTGTCTTTTTCAACCCTTCTTGCAAATTCCCTTTGAGTAGTCATATCTTGTAGACCATCGAATAAGGATTACAAGAAAGACCTTATAGAGTTGAACGCTATCGCACGACTTAAGAGAAATGAAAGAAGTGGAATTTCCTATTCATCTTGTAGCCTCTTATTCTTAAATGTGGCACGCTTCACAGTCATGAACAAGACTCTACTAGACGTGGCTTATGAGACATCATCCTAGAATTATTCTAAACATTGTGCTCTGATTACCAAGTTTGTGACTAACACTCCGGAAACTAGTAGGCTAAAATAGAGCTAAACGTAAGGATTAGAATTGTAAAATGACTCCCCTTAACTTAGTAAACCATCTAGGGTTGTAATAGGGGCTACAAGAGTCAAGGCCAAAGGGCATGTGCCAAGGCAAAGGGGCAAAGCCAAAGCCAAAGGCCAAGGCTGCCCCAACCTTGGAGTACATTGCCCCAACTTCATGCCACCACCATGACGAGTGGTTTTATCCATTGCTCGTGGGGTGCCTCGTGGAGTTGCCTTGGCCATTGAGGGGTGGCAACCAAGTGGCGTAGCCACTACCACAAGGTCCATGAGAGGGACCACAGTCAGTGGTCTTGACCACGGCTCATGGAGTCCCTCGTAGACATTCCTCAAGCTTGTGAGCTTAGAGGCACAAACTGCCTAGCCACTTCCTCAAGACCACGAGAGGGACCAGGGATCGTGGTTAACTCTACGGCTCGTGGAGCCCCTCGTGGAGTTGCTTGGGCATGGAAATTTTTGGTACTAATTGCCTAGCTAGTGCCTCAAGACCATGGATGGGACTACGGTTCATGGTCATGACCACAGCTCGTGGAGTCTATCGTGGTCCCTGACAGTCTGCTTAAAATGAGGGGCATTTTAAGGACTTCACGTTTTAAGTCCTATTGAAGTGGAGTCGTTTTGGGTGTATTTAGGGTCACTATATAATTTGTTTTTAAGTCAAAATTCACCCAACTAAGTAATTTTTCACATACCTAAATCAAAATCAAAAGTTCATCTCCCTCACAATATTTCTCAGTCTAAAACTCAAAGAAGAATAAGAAGAAGAGTAGAATTGGAGCTAGGGTTTGAAGAAATCAATGCTTTTTCCTCAAAATCTCTAAAGATTCATCATCAAGGTATGGTAACTTTTCATCTATTGATTGAATTTCTCCATAGAGTCCCTTCAAAGTCTTCTATTTCAAATCAAGAAATCCCAAAAGCTAGGGTTTTACTCTAATGTCATAGGTTCCTTTCAAAAACGTTTTCAATGATTGTTTTATGATGGATTATGATTGAATGGACGATTCCTTGTTGATTTATGATGAAATCTCCCTAAGAACCCATGAATTCCCCATATTACTAAATTGTGTCCTTGTGATGTGGGTTGTTTGATTATAGAAGCATGTGAAGAGAGTATGTCTAGAATGATTGAGTTAATTGAATCATGTTATTATTCATATCTAATGTAGTAATTCTAGATGTGTTGGTTGAATGTGATTCATGGTCCTTGAAGGGAAAAACATGAGAATTGTACATGATTATGCATGCGTGCTAAGATTACCTTGAGTGTGAAGATCCTATGCCTATGATGTAAATATGGTATTGATGAAAGGTCATTCTCCTCTATACCCTTACATATGACAATGTATGAAATGTCTAGGACTATGGTGTGAAAGGTTTACTCACATAATAATGATTCTTAGGTTGAAAGGGCTATTCTCACCTATTGAATCTATGAGCTATCATGATGCCATGTTGGTTTGAGTGCTAGGGAATTATTCCATAAACATGAACTTAAATAAAGACTTAATATTAACTTAAAGGGAATTATGCTTAGAACCGAGTGGATATGAAAATGAGATGAAAGCTTTTACGTTAGTTAGTCCGGCTTTCCAAATGGGTTCCTTATACGCTAGTTAGTCCGGGTTCACAAAACAATTATCTCATGAGATGGAAACGTTTTACATCAGAAGTACGAGTTTGTAGAAGAAATCTCCTTATCCTGTAACTCTGTGCCCACATAGGTCTTTAGCTTGTGGATCCACCTAAGCTAACAATATCTAGTTCTAACTTAGGCAAGTAGGACACTTCTTTTTGGTGTGGGGGCATGACACCGGATTCCATGAAGCTCACATGGTCTATGTCGGTTAAGGCTATATTCCCTACATGGCAAGAATATGAACTATGACAAGAACATGAACATGATCTATAACGTATGGCTTCTCAAGAAGCTCTACTTATTATGAGTGGGAGTATGAGACTTCATTCATGCATTGCACAAGTAGGCTTTAAGAGTGGTTGTGGTGTGGTTCTTTTATGCTATGAAGACTTATGAATGATGCATGTTTAATATGGATTGTTACAATGATTAGCTTTCCTTGATACGAGTTAATGAACATGAATGCTTCCTTGTCTATGAGTATTGACTATGTTGAGGTCAAAGCATGATATGTATGATGTTGGTGACCTAAAAGTGGTACTTAGTATTAGATAGGATTACGGGATCTTATCTATGCATTGCACAAGTATAGCTTAGGGTTGCTTATGAGATGGTTCGACTTATGTATTTACACTAGTGTGCATGATGACTCTTAAATTGATAAAGTGAAAGGTTTCAACTAAAATGTCACTTTTTAGCATGTTTTCAAGAATTTTATGCATGGCTATCATACTTAGTGCATTTTTGTACTAACCCATATTTTCTACATTTTTCTATAACTGTAGGGCTCGGTTGTTGAGGTGTGCTATTCCTATTGTTTAAAGCTTTGATTGATTCTCTCCACGCTTTTGGTGAGTCCTCATGGTTCGATGACGGAAGTTGTTCATTTCGAGTTTCTTTCTTAATTTCTTTTTTGAGACTATGTTTTAAAGGGCTGTGAACCTTATTGATACTCGATTGTATTAGATGGCTTATTGAGATAATGTCTAGACTTCCATTTGATTTTATGAAATACTTCGATTGCAAAAGTTTTAAATTCTGCATTATTTCTATTACTTATGTTTATGATATGCTAATGGTTTGTATAAGACCCCTTCGATGTTGAGTAAGCTGTGTTACATCTAAGGGGTACCCCTGGATCGTGACAGCCAGGGGTACCCCCTAGATGTAAAATGGCACGTATAACCTTTAAAGGCTCCATGTAAGCCACTTAGCATATCATAACATAAGTATAGAACAATAAAGAGTAAAAACGCATTTCAAGTCCAAACTTTTCATAAAAGACAAAAGTGGAAGTCTAGACTCTAAGTCTTAACATAACCTTTTAATACAATAGTTCAAATGAAAAAAAGGACACAACTCATACAACATAATCCAAAAAGGAAATACTAGAAAAGAAACTACAAGTGACATATCTTTCCTCCAATCATGAGGACTCACCACATGCTAGGAGACCGCCTTAAGAACCGGACCCTACACTTGGGAAAAGTATAGGAAATTGTGGGTTAGTACAAAAATGCACTAAGTATGATAGCAATGCATAAAAACCTTGAAAACATGCTAAAAGGGACATTTTAGTTGAAAATATGCACTTTACCAAGTTTAAGGATCATGAAGATTAGTGTAAAAACATAAGTCATAAGCATATTCAACATAGAGATCATCATAACATAATGGAGACGCACCATAAGTACCCTTAAATCTTTCTTGTGCAATGCATGAATAAGATCCCATAATCCCACTCAAGCTAAGTAAACCTTCTTGAGTAACCATAGTTCATAATTCATTTTCTTGTTCATAATGTTGTTGTGGGAAATAAGCCTTAACCGACATAGACCATGTGAGCTTAACATGGAATCTGGTGAGTACCACACCGAAAAGGGTTGGTCTACTTGCCTAAGGTAGAACCGGTAATATTAGCTTAGATGGATCCACTAGCTAATAACCGATGAGGGCACATAGTTTATGGGATAAGGATATTGCTACTAGAAAGTCAGACTCAACTATGGTAGAGGGTTTCCATCTTCTAAGACATACTTTGGGAACCCGGACTCAACCAAGGTATAAGGAACCCATTGGGAAAGCCGGACTCAACTAGTGTAAAAGCTTTTTTTGGAAGCCGAACTAAACTAGGGTAGAAGCTTCCATCACATATACAATATCCACTCGGTGCTAAGCATTAATTCCCACAGAGTTCATATTAAGTCTTGACTTAAGTTCATATTTTATGGAAGAAGGTCTTGACACTTCAATACAACATAAGACATAAGATATCTCATAGATTCAATAGGTGAGAATATCCTTTCAACCTTAGAATCATCATATCATATACATGCATAGGTGTGTAGTGAGAATAACCTTTCAACAACACACAACAAGATCATAATCATAATCACTTTACTCTCAAAGTGTTCATAAAGCATATATGTAAATCTCATAAACATACTAAATTCTCATACCTTGTCCTTCAAGGTTTAAAGATCATATTCAATTAACACATCTAGAATTCACTACATTAGACATGGATATAATCATAATTCAAGTAGCTTAATTACTACATGCATAATTCCATCACATTCTTCTTGCATCAATCAATACCCGCACTTTGAGATCCAATTAGGGAAAATAGGAGAATTCATGGATTCTTGTGGAATTCAACATAAAAACATATAAAATCATCAATGTATCTATAACAAAACATAATTCAACCATTAAAAACTAATTTGAAAGAAATCCATGAGATTGAAGTTAAACCCTAACTTTTGGGATTTCTACCTATGAAATTGAGGGTTTTGAAGGGGCTCCATGGATGAATTCTATCCATGAATGAAGAGCTACCATACCTTAGTGATGAAATCCAACGAATTTGAGTGGAAAAGCTTGTTTCTTGAACCCTATCCCCAACTTCCTTCTTCTTCTTCTTTGAAGTTCTAGAGAGAAAATTTTTGGGGAAAAGTTGGTTTTGATTTGGGATTTTGGAATTACGAGGAAGATGACTTAATTTAGGGGTCTTAATAATTATATAGTTAGTCTAATTTAGTATAAAATGATGTCACTTAATATTAAATAAAATCGGAAAAATCCAAAGTACCTCTCAACTAACTCACCAAAACCGTTCACAGGTGACCACCCACGGCCACATGACCACAGTCCATGGATGGACCCACATGTCGTTTAGGTGAACCGTGGGTGAAGTTACTGGATCTTGTTTATGAGGCCTTGACCCACGCTCGTCACCCACGGGGCATGGGTTGACCCACGAGGCGTGAGTCCCCTCCGTGGGTCACTGCCAATCAGTTTCTAAGGGTTCTCCTCAAGGACCCATGGTTGGTCCTTGGGGGTCGTACCTTGACGTTCTAAAACAAAAAACTATATTTTTAGGTATGGGGAGGTACGTTTACAACTCTAACCCTCATGTTAAGCTCTAGTTTAGCCAATTAGTTTCCAGGGTGTTACAGTTTGGGACCATTATATAAGTCTTTTAACCCCCAAATTCACAAAAGAATCCCAAATCTCCTCCCAAATATTCTCTCAAGAAACTTGAATAAGAAAAAGAAGATTCAACCTAGGGTTTCAAGCTAAGGTTCCAATTCCTCTATTTAAGGCTAGAAATTGGAGTCATGGTATGATATTTTTCATCCATGGATTCATTTCATCCATGTATTTCCAAATTCCTATATTTCGAAAGGTAGAATTCCCCAATTGAGTTAGAGTTTTCTTCAATTATCATGGGTTCGTATCATTATTGATTTAAATAATTTAATTATGATCATCTTTGCATGAATTGATTAATTGCAATGCTTTTATGATGAATTCCTCTATGAACCCATGTGATCCCTATGTTTTCAAGTCATGAACTATATGTTGTGGGATTTTGATCTTCAAGGAAGAGTTTGATGAAATTAAACATGTATTGCAAGCTTTACATGATTTTATGATGAAATCCATATCTAACCCATGGTTTTCAAGATATGATAATTGAAATTGGGTTTTGATCTCAAGAGGTAAATTATGGACTTATGCATTGTTTATGAAATCTATGCAAATATTTTAAGGGTTCTTTGAGAGTAAAGTACCAAAGATGATGTTGTGTTGCGAAAGGATATTCTCACTAAAACACATACTAGCTTGATGTGAAAGGTTTTCTCACATAGAAAGGATTCTTAGGTTGGAAGGCTTTCTCACTAAATTGAATCAAATACAAGTAGCTATCTTAATGAAACTAGCTTGAATTGGTTGTCCAAGGGACCCTTTTCATGAGTAATGAAGTCAAGTAAGAAATGACTATTTGTGGGAATTTATACTTAGCACCGAGTGGATATTGATAATGAGATGGAAGCTCTCTCGTAGTAGAGGCCGAGTTTCCAAAGCAATCTCATGAGATGGAAGCTCTCCTGTAATAGAGGCCAGGTTTGTAGTAGCAATATTCTTATCCCATACCTATGTGCCCCCATAGGTTGATTAGCTAGTGGATCCACTTAAGCTAGAAGTTCAAGGTTCTACCTTGGGCAAATAGAACAATCCTTTTCGGTGTGGGATACACCGGGGGATCATGTTGTCGCTCACATGGTCTCAATGTTAGTTAAGACTAATTCCCCATAAGTAATTATGAACTAAGGTTACTCAAGGAATATCACATATGAGTTCAAAGGTTTTAAAGAAGAAGTTAGCTTGCATTGACCATGATTTATGACTGATGTTTTATAACTCTTTCATATTATGTTTTAGCTTGGTCAATTGCATGTCATGAAATGAAATGTCTCTTTTAGCATGATTTAAATGTTTTATGCATGCATATCATACTTGGTACATTGTTTTGTACTAACACATACTCTTGCCTACATTTTTCCCAAATGTAGGGTTCGATATTTAGGGTGCTCACTTTCGTGGCTAGTTGGTGATTTGATTGATTCTCGAGCTTTGGTGAGTCTTCATGCTTCGATGACGGACTTTATTGTACTCACTTTCTTTCATGTATTTCCCATTTTGAACATGATGTATGGGTTAGGACCAATTTCATTCTATTATATTAGATGGATATGATAAGACAAGAGTTTAGACTTCCGCTTTTTGGTTTTATAAAATGTTTTGGACTTGGACTATTGTTTTACTCTTATTGTTATTTTTCTTATGTTATAAGAGCTAAGTGGCTTGTATTGAGTCCTTCAGGGTTATATACACCATGTTACATCTACGGGGTACCCCTAAGTCGTGACACTTTCACAACACAAGAATAATATCATGGATGCTTTACTCTCAAAGCAAATCTTAAATCATTTTCATCAATTTCATAAGAACATGCATATCTTCATAAATTGCTCTTTCATAATTCAAAACCCACATTATATTATCATAGCTTGGAAAACATGGGGTATGATTGGTTTCATGGGGTTTCATCTTAAAACAATGGAATTATCTCAATTCATGCATAATAGTTCATAATACAATCAAATAAATCAACATTGAAAGGAACTAATGACATGGAAGAAAACCCTTACTCAATTGGGATTTCTAACTTTGTAAATTAGAGAATCTAGGAACTCTATGGAGGAAAGAGCTCCATAGATGAAAACTATCAAACCTTGATGCCAAAAGTTTACAATCAATGGAGGAATTGGAGTTTTGGCTTGAAACCCTAGCCTCCTTCTTCAAACTTCAGAGAGAAATATTGGAGAGGATGACTTGTTCTTCTTTTGAGAATTTGAGAGAATGAATTGACTTAAGAGGTTTTGGGGGTTAAAAAAGTGTATATAGGCTTCTAATAGAGGGTAAAATGACATTTTATTAGGGTAGAATAATTAGGAAAAGACCTTAAAGTCCTCATGAAAATAACTACTAACTCCTGTTGACGGCCCGACCTACGGTCCATTGGTTAGACCACAAACCGTAATAGTTGGTCATCAATCGAGACCATATATTCTGATTTTTGGGCTCCAAATGACGAACCCATGTACAGTCTGTAGGTCCACCTATGAGTTGTACATGCCGAATAATTGGTTTCCACTTTTGACTCCAAAATCTCTCTAACTCTGGGACTCACCTATGAAACCTACCTATGAATCTTACATACGTCGATGGACGGTCCTGTTAGATCGTAGGGATGTAGTGGAACTTGAACAATTTTAGGGACCTAGATTGGCCAACTACGAGCTAACATAAGGACCGTGAATCAGTCCACGGGCCGTGGGTGGCTTTGTCAGTACTGGCACCAATTTATGTAAAAGCTGTAATTTCTAACCTTTTTGAATCCGATGTGTTACATTATCTCCCCATTGGGAACATGTGTCCTTGAATAAGATTCAAGACATCATAAGGAACGTAGGAACTTAATCTAACAGCCCAACATTAAAACACTTACATAAATGCACATATCCGAGGAGGAAACATTAACTCCAAGCTAAGGCATGTTCAAAACATCATATAATGAAGTCTATATACAACTCATACTCAAATGCACATCAACATGTAGAAATCAATCAAGTTAACTCATTTTCTAAAATATTTAAGCTTTTCATGAATCATGCATAATGAGGAAATCATGGGAATATCTAAGACTCATGACACCAACAGAGTAACCAATGAGGACTAAATACTTCAAGCTAGAGTAGGGACAGAGGGAAAGATATAAGGATAATAGGACATCATATCGGCATCGACCTCCCAATTATCACCCTCAACTAACGAATTCCTCCATAGAAATTTTACGAAAGCAACTTCTTTGTTCCTCAATTTCTTAACTTGCCGGTCTAAAATCTAAACAAGAACCTCCTCATAAGAAAGATTCTCCTTAACTCCCAAACCTTCTAAGGGGACTATAGATGTCAGATCTCTAACACATTACATCAACAAAGAGCCATGGAAAAATGGATGAACTAATGTCAGCTCATTAGGGAAATCAAGATCATAAGCGACCTTACCAATTCGCCTCAAAATTTGATATGGGACCTCATAACGAGGACTAAGATTCCCTCTCTTACCAAACCTCATTACACCCTTCATCAGTGAAATTTTCAAGTAGACCCAATCATTTACCTCAAACTCTAGATCTCTTCTTCTAACACCGGCATAAGACTTTTGCCGACATTGAGCTGTTTTCAACCTTGCCCTAATAAGCTGAACATTCTCCATAGCCTCAAGTGCCAACTCGTGACCTATCAAGGCTACTTTACCTTCCTAAAATAAACCTATAGAAGATCTACACCTCCTACCATATAAAGCCTCAAATGAAGCCATATCAATGCTAGAATGATACTATTATTGCATGCAAACTCAATCAAAGGCAAGTGATCATCCCAATTACCCTTGTAGTCAATTACACATAATCTTAACATATCTTCCAAAGTTTGGGTAGTACCCTCCGCTTGACCATCGGTCTGTGGATGAAAGGTCGTACTAAACTTAACACGAGTACCAAGACCCTTTTGGAAAAATTACCAAAACTAAGAAGTGAATTGGGTACCACGTTTAGAGATAATGGACAAGGGTACTCCATGCAACCTAACAATTTCTCTCAAGTACAACTTAGTATAGTCCTCCCCCGAATAAGAAACCTTGTCGGGAATGAAATGAGCCAATTTTGTCATTCGATCTGTAATAACCATTATCGATTCATATTACCGCTAGTTGCGTGGTAAACCAACAATGAAGTCCATATTCAAATCTTCCCACTTCCAAGTAGGAATGCTAATATCTCGGGATAAACCTCCCGATTTTAGATGCTCAACTTTCACTTGCTGACAATTAGGACACTTAGCCATAAATTCCACAATATCCTTATTCATCCTATTCCACCAACAAACCTCCGGCACGTCACGTACTTCTTGGTGGCTCCTGGGTGAATGGAATATCAAGAACTATAGGCTTCTGAGAAGATACTCTATCTCAAGTCATCTACATTTGAAACACCTTAACGACCCTAATATAGAAGCACACCATCTCCCCCTTGGGAGAAAGCCTCTATGGACTTTTTAAGAACTACCTCCTTCAACTCAACCAAAGTTGGATCAAGACCTTGTTCGGCTTTCACATATTCTACAAAGGATGATTCAGAACCATTGTAAACCATGATACCACCTTTGGTAGAGTTAACCAACCGAACACCCAATCGGGCCAATCTATCGCCATGGGGAGCAACAGTTTTATTTGTGAAGAAGAAAGATGGTAGTGTGAGGATGTGTATTGATTATAGGCAATTGAACAAGTCTATAGTCAAGAATAAGTATCTTCTTTCCCACATAAGTGATTTGTTTGATCAACTTCAGGGTGCGTCAATGTTTTCTAAGATTGACTTGAGGTTGGGCTATCATTAGCTGAGAGTTTGGGATTCAGATATTCTGAAGACTGCCTTAAGGACTTGCTATTAGCATTATGAGTTTGTAGTCTTGCTAATTCGTGCACTATGTAAATACAAATCGGTTACTCAGACTTCACACCCAACCCAAATATTAAGTAGATTACACAAGACTTCACATGATTATCTACACATTCAAGCTCATTCAACATAGATCTACTCATTTCAAAGCACAAAAAACCCTTATTCTTAGAAATAAAATTGAGCACAGTACTTGGTTTTTGCAAAAATCAGTTCTAGATTGGAAATAATATCACTTTTTAACATTATGAGATATTAAATTAAGAAAAATAAAACAACATACCAATAGATTAAAAAAGGAAAAGCTTGAGACCTTCAATGGAGTTTTCTTATAAGTTCAACTCTAGAGTGCAAAAACATTAAGAAATTTGGATTTAGAGAAATGGGAGTTTTGAGTTAAGAGAGAAGAAATCGCCGGTTCGCCAATCCCTACTAGCGAGACGCTGGTTCAGTGTAGATGCAATAAATTCTTGCCACTGCACAGTTTTGCATCGGCGCTTCGAGAGGTGGTGTAAAATTTTCAACCACTAATTCGCATGTCTAGCTTAGGTTCATGTATTTCTTATTAGTTGATTGATTCATACCTACATTACTAGAGTTGTACAATTTCTATTCATTGTTTCACAAGTCTGCCATTGATGGCCATGACGACCAATTTTTCATCATTTTCACTTGGTATCTTTTCACATCCCTAAAAAACACACAAGAAACAACAAAAATGAAGTAAAAGATATGAAAGAAAACTAGGTCTCCTCTTAAGAAGCGCACGATTTAACATCTTGGCACGATATAAGTACTTCAAAATCAACAAATATACAGTGATACTTCATCTTCTCATAGATTATCAACTAACTTATCCATGGACTCAGTCATGGAAACCATTCAATAATCATCAGCTGGCTTTATATAAGTGCACATAGTAAATGTAACCACATTCCAACTCCAAATTTGAGCTCTACTAGTTCAACATTGAGTAGTGCTCCTAAAGTGGCAAGATATGGTTAGCCTAAAATAATAGGCACTCGCGATCTAGCACTACCAAATCAGCCAGGAAATTAATTAATCTACTTTGACTAGGATGTCAAATGGTATACCCATTGACTTCTTGATAGAGCAATCTTCCATGAGCAACATCATTTGAGTGGGCTTAGGATTCCCATGACCCATATTCTTGAAAATCATAAGGTTCATCAAGTTGATACTTGCCCCTAGGTCACACAATGCTTCGTCAAATTTGTGTATCCCAACGGTACATGGATTATAAACACTCCCCGATAATCTTTTATTGGGGACAAATTATTGGCCATCACTGTACTTCAATGGTGGGAAATGTCAATTCTAACCCTATCAACCACTCTCCTCTTCTTTAGCAACTCCTTGATAAATTTTGAATAGACCCGCATTTGCAAAAGAGCATCAACAAGCAGTATGTTAACACACAACTTGCTGAATATATCAACAAACCTTTTTAATTGGTTGTACAACTTCCTATTAAAAAATCTTTGAGGATTCAGAGAGGGACATATAGGAACATCTCCCGTAGTAGATTTATTCAATTTTGTTATCTTAGCATCAAATCACCACACTAAGAGGATCACCCTCATTTTCTTCATCAGTAATCACATTCTCCTCATTCACTAGGTCTTCATCAACAATAATTCGAGCGGGTGCACTACATTTCACCCCGTTATACAATGACCATTATTTTATGAATTTGAGAGACTGCCACTAGGGAGCATACCTTTGGCAATCAATTAATTTGGGCCGATAGATGATTCATTTGAGTCTCCAAATGTTTGATCAAAGCGGAGTGAGAGCTAACAATTTGGGTTAGATTAGACACATAGAATTCGAGCTCCTTAATCTTATCATCTATAGACGCTACAGTAATTAACACACGGCTTAACATGTATTGAATCTTTGAACATATTGGATCAGTTACACTTGTTTAATTATGAGTAACATTGTATATATGTGGATGTACATATCGTTCACCCCAAGAAGTATTTGAACCTTGAGGTAACCCATAAAGCCATGTGGTGGCTTCCCGGGTCAATGAGAATTGGAACAACCTTAGCCTAATTGATTCTTGGAAAAACTTCTCAATTTTAAGGGAATGCACACCCCAAGAAAGTTGTGAAGATGTTAGTTCGTGTCTGCCACTACTTTCCCTCGAAACAACCCTTTCATTTGAAGGAGGTGCAACATTGTACTAGTAATTTAGAAAGTCACATTCGCTACCATAAATGGTAAGAGAATAAGTCTCGTTGCACCAAACTTGATAGACTCATCATCCTCCTAACTGGTGAACCCTGCCACATTTACATTGTCGTCTCCATAGCTTATTTTGGCTCTATTTTTTTACAACAACCAACAACAAAACAAGGGGTAAAAAGAACAGAAAATGCATTAATGATTGAATCTTAAAATAAGTTTAAGGTTATCGCTATCCAGTTCCTAACCTTTGCTTTACTAATGATCAACTATATTTTATTTTATGAAATAAACGGTCATATGCAAAATAATATCCAACTATTACGTTGGGGTCGAATCCTAAAGGACCGAAAGGAAGGTTAACACTTAAATAATGGTATAGATTAAATACAAACTAGCCTAATGTATTCTAATCCATGCAGCTCATCTTTGACCTATTTTTCATAACAACACAACAAGAAGTAAAATAAAAATACAAAATGCATGAAAGATTGATCTAAAAATCAATTTAAGGCTATCACTAGCAAGCCCCTAGCAATTTCATACAAAATCTCAACCATGTCTTATTTTAAGACATAAATGGTTATATGCAAAATAATACCCAACTATTAGGTTGAGATCGAAACCACAAAAAATGGAAGGGAGGTTTATGCGTAAATAGTTTTACAGATTCCATACAAACTAGCCTAATGTATTCTAATATAATA
>JAJOOJ010018809.1:0-46364 GCA_029582625.1 Solanum boliviense
AGTCAAGGTTTCTAGTAGCAATCTCCTTGTTCCATAACTACGTGCCCCCGTAGGTCTTAGCTTAGTGGATCCACTAGATAGCTATTATGTATGTAGGTTCTACTTTGGCAAGTAGTACCATCTATTTTCGGTGTGGGAGTAGAACACCGGATTCCATGTAGCTCACATGGTCTATGTCGGGTATGGCAATGTCTCCCGAAAGTTAAGAAATGAACTAAGATAAGAATATGAACTCTAGTCATGATTTCTTGAAGAGTTACTTAGTGTAGGTAGGACTGTGGACCCTACTTATTCATTGCACAAGCGGACTCTAAGGGAGGTTATGATTAGCCTCTTTATGTAATGAAGACTATGGTCTATGTATGTTAATATGAAAGCATGTTAAGGTAGACATTACTTATGTCAAGACATGAGTATATTTATGCATGTTAATTACACTTATGACTTCTTAATGGGTTTGCTTAGTATATGTGGCGGTATGGGACTCCATGTGTACATTGCACAAGTGAGCTTGTGAAGGGGTTGTTAGGGTGGTTTACCTATGATATGAACTAAATGGTTTATGACTAATGATGTAGTGAAGGAATGAGTCCTTATATAATGTTATGAAGTATGTTGGTCTTACGTCTAATATTAAATGAAGATGTTATGACTTGTTGAATATGATGTGCCTAGTCTATGGTGGTTGTAAGTACCAGAGAGCACCCCCTATTCGTTACCGGCATATTCGATCTGTCGGAGGTCTTATACAAGCCCTTATCATTTGTCATAGCATTTATCATAGAAAAATAGTGGAAAATTTAAAACGTTTTCTTAATATAACACAAGACATAAAAGTCACCTCATTAAACCTTTAATACACAAATTGGAGTACTACATCTCAAGGTAACCATCTTAAAACATGACTACAACACAAGAGGGACACAACCCTCACAATACAAAAGAAACTACAATCTAGTACATTGAACTTAAGGAAACTGTATAATATAAAGGTCCTTGAATCTTTAAGGACACACCTGAACTTGTGAATAGTAAGCCAAGCTCATCACTTCTAGGAAAGACCCATTAATTACCATCACCTACACTTGGTGTAAAAAGATGAAGAAAAATGGCGTTAGTACAAGAATGCACAAAGTATGATAACCATGCAAAACATGCTTATAAAAAGGACGTTTATTTGGAAAGCATGCATCATGCCTTTTTAGAGAAACTTCAAGAACATTTAGTACATTAGGCACAACATAAACCACATACACCATCATACACTTGGAAACCATTTATAATAGCACATAGAGCCACTTATAACATTTTAGGCACATTCGATGCATACAGTACATTACCTTCCTCTTTATATTAACACCTTTCCTCAAGCAACCCTTAGGGAATACTTGGTGTAATGTATCACCTAAAGGTTACAAAGGGTGAACTTAAATATAGCCTTCATCAATCCAACCACATATATTCATAGAGTCATAAGCACACCATAAGGCATAGTCTTCACATAGAAACCATCACCTAAAACAACCCTCAAGTCACACTAGTGCAATGTGCAAGTAGCATCCCATAATACTACTCACACCAAGTATTCCTAGGAAGCCACCATAGACTAGGCACATCAAATTCAACAAGTCATAACATCTTCATTGAACATCAGACATAAAACCAACATACTTCATCACATCATATAAGGACTCATTCCTTTAATACATCATTAGTCATAACCCATTTAGTTCATATCATAGGTAAACCACCCTCACAACCCCTTCACAAGCTCACTTGTGCAATGTACACATGGAGCCCATACCCCACATATACTGAGCAAACCCATTAAGCAGTCATAAGTGTAATTAATAAGCATAAATAAACTCATGTCTTGACATAAGTAATGTCTACCTCAACATGCTTTCATATTAACATACATAGACCATAGTCTTCGCAACAGAAAGAGCCTAATCATAACCCCCCTTAAAGTCGACTTGTGCAATGCATAAGTAGGGTCCATAGTCCTACCTACACTAAGTAACTGTTCAAGAAATAATGATTAGAGTTAATAATTTTATCTTGGTTCATTTCTTAACTTTTGGGAGACATTGCCATAACCGACATAGACCATGTGAGCTACATGGAATCCGGTGTTCTACTGCCACACCGAAAAGAGAGGGTACTACTTGCCAAAGTCGGACCTACATACATAATAGCTATCTAGTGCATCCACTAAGCTAAGACCTACGGGGGCACGTAGTTATGGAACAAAGAGATTGCTACTAGAAACCTTGACTTACTAGGCGTGGAGGTTTCCATCTCATGAGACAACATCTATGTTGGGAACTCGGACTTGCTAAACGTGAAGGTTCTCCTGTGGAAAGACGGACTTGCTAAACGTGAAGCCCCCACTCTCATTTTTGATGTTCACTCAGTGCTAAGGTCCAACTCCCTTTTTAAACATCTTTAAGCCTTTATTTAACATTAGTTCATAAAGTAGGCTTTAGGGACTTAATCCCTTATAACATATAGCTGAAAGGTTTCTAAGATGAGAATGACCTTTCATCATAGAACCCACATTATGTGAGAATGACCTTTCACATAGTCATACCATTTTCATAACATAGTCTTGTTTACAGTACAATTGAGAAAACCTTTCAAGAGACTCACTTTCACTAGATTATCATACACCCTATTCATTCATTCATGTGTATGTACATATGTGATAAAGCTTTTCACATAAACACCTTTATACAACACGTAATCATACCTTGCTAATCATACACTTTGCACGCATAATAAGATGTAAGGGTGCTTCTAAGAGTTCACCTTTCAATACACACCATAACATATCATATTCATAGCTATACATGCAGACTGTGTGTGTGCATATTGGTCCTCATAGTGACATATTAGCAACAACATTGATATTTAGTGCACTTCCCTTAAATGGATCACAACACATTCACAATGTCCCAAATTCATGAGCAATTCACATATAAAGCCTTTAGGGATTCTAGACCACACATCCACACTTCATCATACGAGAGAAAGACACATTCAACATTGACTAGGTACTCCTAACATGTATATGATCAAACATTCATATAGGTGTCATATAGGTAGGGGTCATTCAACAATATTACCTAACATAATCAATCATGTAGACCACGCCTTATCCCTAACATTATCATTCATATTATACTCCTCATCATCAACACACATTAAACATCATGCTAGCATTGAGGATTTCATATATAACCTTCACATCATAACTTCCTAAACATATGCATCATAATCATCAATTCACTTCACATCTATTTCCTTCAAGGCTATGATCTCAACAAGTATAGATAGACGAGAAGTGAACACCTCCACCATAAGTTGATCAAACCACACAACATCAATTCTCTTACTATAGACTAGAAGTTAGGTCAACTTACAAATTCTCCAAGCCATGATCACCATGGATCAATCCTCAACAATTCATAATCAATTGGCATAGGTAGCAATAGGAATCAACAATGTAATTCAATATCATAAACATAGTTAAGTACAATTCCATAAACAATGGGATCAACCCATAACTTTTTCCATAAGGCCATAATCCTAAACTCATCAATATACCAACAATTCAACATAAATAAGTATAGATAATCATGAGAAACATCAATACAATCTAATCTAAAGATAAATTCACCAATAGATATCATATACAGAAATACCCACATCATAGGCCAATTTTTGACAATTTGGGGATCATGGGTTCTTCAAGAATTCCTTTGAAAGTTTTCTTAAAAATATTATTTCCACATTAATTCATCAATAGAATGATTTATAAAATCGTTTGACAAGGAACCCATGTTTAGATTAAAAATTAGGAATTTTGGTCTTTGAATCACTTTTGAAAATCTTTGATAGAACTCCTTGAATGCGAGGTTATTAAAGAAGCAAGAGTCACCATACCTTAATTATTGAAGACCCATGAAATTGAAGAAGAAATCAGTTGAAAACTCATCTTCTAGCTTAACCTTCATCAAGGTCTTCAATGGTGTTTTTGAGAGAATCTATTTTGAGAGGGTAGGGTCAATTTGAAGAATGGGGTCTAATTTTTGGTTTTGGGGTTTTAACCACTTAAAATACTCTAAAATAGATAGAATAACCGTTTATAATAATTCCCCAAATTACCCAAACTATCCCTCACTTAGTTGGACCTTTTAAACATGTCAAACTTGAGTTTTATTTTCGCAGATTTCATCGGGAAACAAGTTCGTGACACGGAGATGTTCCCACAAGTTTTCTAGGAATTAAATTCGAGACAGTAGAGTCCGCGATGCGGACCAAACTTTTGGCCCTTTATGGAGCTAGTCCGCGACGCGGACATGCTCCCTCCAAGCACCACTTCAAGCTGCCTTGGCAGCTTGCTTGGCCAAGGTTGGGGTCCTCCTCGGGACCCTTAGGGTCGCCACGGAGGCGTCGTATCCAAACGTTTTGACCCTAAAAACATTTATTGAGACACTAAGGTCATCTCCACTGATTTTAGACTCCAAACAACACATAAAAACATGAACAACATACTAGAACACAACAACACGTAAAGGACTAGTTTCCGAACATCTTGGTCGTCCCTTGACGTTTGACTTCTAAGCTCTTTAAAACTGACTTAAAAGGCTATTCTTCATTATTTTGACAAATTATTAATTCATAAACCCATGTGAGGTTCTACTTTATCCTAATTTATTTTGAGGGTCGTTACAATATCCCTCACTTAGGAACATTCGTCCTCGAATGACACTTAAAACACTTCTGAGGACTCAATGACCCAACTAGCAGCTCACAATACATAACATACAACATCAACATAAGAGCACACATCAAGGAGGAACATCAAATCCATATAAAAGGCTCAAAACAACTTTGTGCAATTCAAGAAAGTAGCAACACCTCTACCAACTACTTATGCATCAACTTTATTATTTCCCATTTCATTGGAGGAACTTCCTTCTCCACATCATCACTATGTTTAAAACTATTTACTTTTCATAAGTATAGGAGGAACTACCTTCTCCATATTCAATGAGCATCAAAATATATATTAAGCAATCAAAAAGACATTTCTTTAACAAGACAACATCAAGAATGCTCATTACAACTCTCATGAAGTCAACATCACACAACATCTATGGGTGCAGTTTCAACCATGAGAAACAAAGTTCGTGAAAACTCAAAATACAACTTAAGCATGAATTTTTTCACAAAAATATGCACATACAAGGAAATCATGTCATAATCATCATTCTCATTTCAAACACCAAAGAAACACAACATGCAACTATCTCATTAAAGCACGTTATGCAACTTTATCATAAGAAATCATTTAAGCATGCACTTCAAATCAACTCATGCAACACAAGCAAGTAGAAGCTTTATTCACCGACTCATAATGCATCAATCACATAGGCCTTTCTCATGTTCATAGGAGGAACTACCTTCTCCTAATCATGACATGATATTTACCCCTCTTTATATCATCATAGGGTCCATTGTGAAATGGCTTTCAAGTGCACCCATAGACATGATCAACATTTGCACTCATGAGGCAATTAAGCAACTCATACTAGTTGCACCCTAACATGAGGACTATAGATCATCTAATAGTCTTATCATTTAATCATCATACTATCAAGAATATCGATGACATTACCATGTTTAGTTATGTTCAAGGAGGGACTACCTTCTCCTAGTCACAACAAACACACATGGCATCATAAAACTCACAAGCAAGCATTACACAAAGGTCAATTCTTTTAAGGAGAAATTCCAACTTCTAACCTAAGCATGCTCATACTCTCTTCTTCATGAAGTCAAGAGTGCATTCACCATATAAAGATGCATATTGACATGAGAAACATGAATTTTATTACTAAAATTCCATTTTTTTTGTAGTAACAATCCTTCAAAACATGCATAACATAGTGTCTTCTAGGACATGCATAACATATGGAGATCATGCAATTCATAATCATATGCAAGACTCCAAACATGAACAAGCTACTAGGAACTCTTTGGTCTCAAGCTTGAATAAGAATAGAAGGAAAAGATAAGCATATCAACAACCTTACTACTCACTCATCATCCCCCACTTAGGGTAAACCCATCTAAGGGCACATTAAAGTAACCAAGAGAACTATCGCTTACCAATTAAGCATAATGTCCCCCTCTTGGGATCAAGTTATGCAAATTCCTTTAATCATTACCTCATTCATCTCTAAGGTAGGAACCATTCTCCACTAAATCTTTATTATACTCCCATAGGTGCGGATTTCAAGAATCCAAACAAAATGAGTATCTATACCACTCTATCACCCAAAGTGGTTCTCAACATGGAGTACTCAAGGAAGATGAATGTAGAAATACTAAGGGCACCCAAAACCTTACTATCTAGGCAAATTATACCCACTTGGGGTGAGCTTAATCAACTCTTTATCACACTCTACCCTTATCATCACCTTTGGTGTAACTTTCTGCTCAACCAAGCCTAGATATTATCCAAACACCCTCTTTGAATGACCATACTTAATATCACCCTTACAAGACAACTATCCTATTTAGAGTTGGCCAACATCTATTCTCTTGTCCTTCCTATGAGCTAAGGGGTACATGCAACTATCCAAGCTAACCTTAGAGCAAAACACTATCCCAATTCATGGAACAATGCCCCTTTTTTCCACTCTTAGGGCAAGCCTACACAAAAACTTTGATTCACACAAGGACAACCATGAAGCATCACTCATAAGAAAAAAGCAACTCATCATCGTAAAAAGGATTCCATTCTTACCATAACGACTCTTATCATATGTGAACTATACCACCATACAACATTTTCAATGTAATGCTCCCAACCACATAGGTCACACATAGCCATGATTGGCATCACAATATGATTTCCAAATCTAACTTCATATATATACTCATATAGTCACCACATCATAATAAGCATTAAAACTCACCTTTTCTTCCCTCGATCATTGCAACATTACCCCTTCCAAGTATTCACATCTAGAAGGCCACCGGACAAGGGAAAATAAGAGAGTGATCATAGGGAGTTAAGCTCTACGGCACGACACTAGAGTAATGAAGAAAGTGAAACTTCTATCATCCTATAGCCTTTCGCTCATAGATGTGTCGCGACTAACACCGCTGAACAAGACTCTACTAGATGTGGCTCATGAGACGTTGAATACTAAGACCATTTTCATAACCTTATGCTCTGATACCAAGTTTGTAGCAACCCGAGAGCAACCCCTAGTCGTTACCCGTATATTCGACCTCTCGGAGATATTATACAAGCCCTTAGCATTCGTCATAACATTTATCATAGAAAAATAGCAAAAAATTTTAAACTTTTTCATAATATAATACAAGACATAAAAATCACCTCATCAAACCTTTAATACAAAATTGGAATACTATGTCTCAAGATAGCCATCTTAAAACATGACTACAACACAAGAGGGACACAACCCTTACAATACAAAAGAAACTACTATCTAGTACATTGAACTTAGGAAAACTCTTTAACATAAAGGTCCTAGAATCTTTAAGGACACACCCGAACTTAGGAATAGTAAGCCAAGCTTATCATTTCTAGGAAAGGCCCTTTAGCCACAACCACCTACAGTTGGTGTAAAAAGATGAATAAGAGCAGTGTTAGTACAAGAATGCACTAAGCATGATAACCATGCAAAACATGCTCTTAAAAGGACATTTAGTTGGAAACCATGCATCATTCCTTTTTAGAGAAACTTCAAGATAATTTAGTACATTAGGCACAATATAAACCACATAAATCATCATACACATGGAAACCATTCATAATAGCACATAGAGCAAATTATAACATTTAAGGCACATTCAATGGATAAAATACATTACCTTCCTCTTTATCTTAACTCCTTTCCTCAAGCAACCCTTAGGGAATACTTGGTGCAATGTATCGCCTTAAGGTTACCAAAGGAGAACTTAGATATAGCCTTCATCAATCCAACCACATATATCCATAGAGTCATAAGTACACCATAAGACATAGTCTTCACATAGGAACCATCACCTAACACAACCCCAAAGTCACACTAGTGCAATGTGCAAGTAGCATCCCATAATACTACTCACACCAAGTGTTCCTAGGAAACCTCCATAGACTAGGCACATCGTATTCAACAAGTCGTAACATCTTCATTTAACATTAGACATAAGACCAACATGCTTCATAACATCATATAAGGACTCATTCCTTTACTACATCATTATTCATAACCCATTTAGTTTATATCATAGGTAAACCACCCTCACAATCCCTTCACAAGCTCACTTGTGCAATGTTCACATGGAGTCCCATACCCCACATATACTAAGCAAACCCATTAAGAAGTCATAAGTGTAATTCACATGCATAAACATACTCATGTCTTGACATAAGTAATGTCAACCTTAAAATTCTTTCATATTAACATACATAGACCATAGTCTTCATTACATAATGAACCTAATCATAACCTGCCTTGGAGTCCTCTTGTGCAATGCATAAGTAGGGTCCATAGTGCTATCTAAACTATGTAACTCTTCAAGAAATCATGACTAGAGTTCATATTCTTATCTTAGTTCATTTCTTAACTTTCGGGAGACATTGCCATAACCGACATAGACCATTTGAGTTACATGGAATCCGGTGTTCTACTCCCACACTGAAAAGAGAGGGTACTACTTGCCAAAGTAGGACCTACTTACATAATATCTATCTAGTGGATCCACTAAGCTAAAACTTATAGGGCCCCGTAGTTATGGAACAAGGAGATTGCTACTAGAAACCTTGATTTACTAGGTGTGGAGGTTTCCATCTCATGAGACAACATCTATGTTGGGAACCGGGACATGCTAAACGTGAAGGTTCTCTTGTGGGAAGTCGGACTTGCTAAACGTGAAGACCCCACTCTCATTTTTTATGTTCACTCGGTGCTATGTTCCAACTCCCTTTTTAAACATCTTTAAGCCTTTATTTAACATTAGTTCATAAAGTAGGCTTTCAGGACTTAATCCCTCATATCAAATACCTCAAAGATTTCAAAGATGAGAATGACCTTTCATCATAAAACCTACATTATGTGAGAATGACCTTTCACATAATCATACCATATTCATAACATAGTCTAGTTTAGAGTACGATTGAGGAAACCTTTCAAGAGACTCACTTTCACAAGATTATCATAAACCTTATTCATTCATTCATGTGTGTATGTGTACATATGTGAGAAAGACTTTCACATAAACACCTTTATACAACACATATTCATACATTGCTAATCATACACTTTGTATGCATAATAAGATGTAAGGGTGCATCTAAGAGTTCACCTTTCAATAGACATCATAACATATCATATTCATAGCTATACATGTAAAGTGTGTGTGTGCATATTGGTCCTCATAGTGACATATTAGCAACAACATTGATATTGAGTGTTCTTTCCTTAAAAGGATCACAACACATTCATAATGTCCCCAATTCATGACCAATTCACATATAAAGCCCTTAGGGATTCTAGATCACACACCAACACTTCATCACAGGAGACAAGGACACATTTAACATTGAATATGTACTCCTAACATTTATATGATCAAACATTCATATAGGGGTCATATAGGTAGGGGTCATTCCACAATAGTACCTAACATAATTAATCATGTAGCCCACAACTTATCCCTAACATTATCATTCATATTATACTCCTCATTATCAACACACTTTAAACATCATGCTAACATTGAGGATTTCATACATAACCTTCATAACATAACTTCCTAAACATATGCATCATATTCATCAATTCACTTCACATCTATTGCCTTCAAGGACATGATCTAAACATGCATAGATAGACAAGAAGTGAACACCTCCATCATAAGTGGATCAAACCACACAACATCAATTCTCATACTATAGACTAGAAGTTAGGTCAACTTACCAATTCTCCAAGCCATGATCACCATGGATCAATCCTCAACAATTCATAATCAATTTAAATAGGTAGAAATAGGAATCAACAATGTAATTCACTATCATGAACATAGTTTAAGTACAATTCCCTAAACAAAGGGATCAACCCATAACTTTTCCCATAAGGCCATAATCCTCAACTCATCAATCTACCAACAATTCAACATGAAAAAGTATAGATAATCATAATAAACATCAATAAAATCTAATCTAAACATAATTTCACCAATAGAGATCATATTCACAAAGACCCACATCATAGGCCAATTTTCGAGAATTTAGGGATGATGGGTTTTTCAAGAATTCCTTTAAAAATTGTCTTAAAAATATTAATTCCACATTAATTCATCAATCTAATGATTTAGAAAATCGTTTGACAAGGAACTCATGTTTAGATTAAAAATTTGAAATTTTGGTCTTTGAATCACTTTTGAAAATCTTTGATAGAACTCCTAGAATGAGAGGTTATTCAAGAATCAAGAGTCACCATACCTTAATTATTGAAGACCCATGAAATTGAAGAAGAAATTAGTTGAAACCCCATCTTCTATCTTGAGCTTCATCAAGGTCTTCAATGGTGTTTTTGAGAGAATCTATTTTGAGAGGGTAGGGTCAATTTGAAGAATGGGGTCTAATTTTAGGTTTTCTGGTTTCAACCAAATTAAAATACCCTAAAATAGGTAGAATAACTATTTATAATAATTTCCCAAATTACCCCTCACTTAGTTGGACCTTTTAAACAAGTCAAACTTGAATTTTATTTTCATATATTTCGTTGGGAAACAAGTTCGAGACAATAGAGTCTGCGATGCGGACAAAAATTTTGGCCCTTGGTGGAGCTAGTCCGCGACGCGGACATGCTCCCTCCAAGCACAACTTCAAGCTGCCTTGGCAGCTTGCTTGACCAAGGTTGGGGTCCTCCTCGGGGACCCTTAGGGTGGCCCCCGGGGTGTCAAATACAAACATTTTGACCCTAAAAACAATTATTAAGACACTAGGATCACCTCCACTTAATTTAGTCTCCAAAAAACATATAAAAACATGAACAACATACTAGAACACACCAACACGTAAAAGACTAGTTTCCGAATGTCTTGGTCATCACTTGACGTTTGACTTCCAAACTCTTTAAAACTGACTTAAAAGGCTATTCTTAATTATTTTGACAAGTTATTAATGCAAAAAACCCATGTGAGGCTCTATTTTATCCTACTTTATTTTGAGGGTCATTACAACTCATGTGATAGTTCTATTATGTTGATATGATCTTGGTATGTACTTATGCATGTGAACAATGTGTTATGAATATTGGTGTATGCATTATGTGGAATTGGAGACTATGCTTGTAAATATGATGATATCCTTTATGTTATGATAAATTGTGCTTGGTTTGTCTTATGAACTACATTCTTGAACTATTTCAAAGATAATGTTAAATATGGCATGAAGCATGGTTTTAAACAAAATGTTCCTTTTTATACATGTTTTAAGGATTTTCTTGCATTGCTTCCATACGTAGTACTTTTTATGCTAATCCCATTCTTCTACACTTTCTATAGGTGTAGGCTTTGGAGATATTGGATTCCATCCTCAGGCTAGGACTCTAGTAGATCAAGAAGAACAAGATTGGTGATTCCTCATAATATTCGAGGGCTCAACCACATGTCGTTTATGACTTTCTTTTATGTTTAATTTTTTGTAAAGGCCGTGTCCCTAAGATTACTTATGTATGGGCAGTTTCCCTAACATTATATTAAAGAGTTGTAATTCTAATGTTATCGATGGTTTGAGACATAGTTTCATAGTTTCTCTCATTTTATAAAATCTTCGATTGTGAAGAAAAGTTTTTAATTTTCCGCAAGTTTTTCCTATGCTCTTATGTTCAAGTTCTGCTATGAGGCTTGTATGAGACCTCTTCGGGGTCAAATACGCCGGTTACGACTAGGGGGTGCTCTCGGGTCCTGACAATTATGGTATCAGAGCATAAGTTTTTGGGAAGGTGTTCGGATATCTCAAACCACGTCAAGTAGAGTCCTGTTCATCGGTGTGAATCAAGACACATCTATGAGCGAGAGGCTATAGGAAGTTAGGAAGTTTCACTTCTTCATTCTCTAGTCGTGCCTTAGAGTTTAACTCTATAAGGTCTTTCTCTCTAATCAGTGGTCTTCTAGATGTGACTACTTGTAGGACTTTTTGTTGCAAGGAGCAAGGGAGAAGATGTTGGTTGAAGTGCCAATTTTGGCTATGTGACTAGATAGGACTTGATATTCTATATATATATATGCCATCCTTAGGTGGCATTGGTGGCATTATTATTATGTTCTATGTGAGCTTAGAACCGGTATAGTCAAATTGTTAGTCCCTAAATGAGCTTTCCAAGAATGGAAGGGTGAAAGATCTATGCCATAAGTTTGGACTATGTGTTGTCTTATGGTTGACTTTGAGGGTTACATGTACCACCTAGTTCAGGTGAAGAAGAAGAAGTGTAAGTGTTGAGCAACTTCAAAGGGGTTAGTTGTCTTTTAAGATTGATCTTAAGTATGGTCATTTTGAAAAGGGTTTTTAGATAATAACTAGGTTTGATTTGTTGGTATATCTCACCAAAGGTGATGGTATGGGTTCCTTATAGGTTTTTCCTTTAAAAATGAGAAATTTCTCGATGCTTAAGGTTAGAGGATAAGAAAATTTCATCCTAATGGTTACGGAATGTGTTATGCTTTATTAGATTCTAGTGTTACTTGCCTTTTGTAACTTGATAAGGTAGACCTTGATTTTGTCCTTAATGTGAATGGGCTTCATAGTTGTTTCATGATATTGCTCTACTTGACCATTTTGAGTTTTGGTAGGTTGTATAAGTTTGATGAAAAAGGGTGTTTGAGTAATGCCTATATGTGTTCCGTGAATAGATTTCCCGAAAAAGGATAGTAGTGTAATTAACCATGGTCTAGAATCACCTTGTGTGATGAATGTAAAAAACTTAGTTATGACTTACCCCGACCTTAGAATTGAAAGGAATTGTGCTTAGAAAAGTCCGTATAAGTTTACTTCCATGAGAAAGGTGATGTTCTTAGATGATAAGGTCATTGAGTGTCCTTGATGTCCATGATTTTGTTTGGCTTGAAATACTAACCTTGGGAAGTGCATTGAGTTTGAGACGTTTAGTCCCGATTTTGTAGGCTCATATGAAATCTTGAGTAAAGCTAGTAAGGTTGGGATGCATTGTTGATAGATTTCCTTTGATTTTTAAACCCAACTTGTCCGTTAAGAGTTATGATGGGTTGGAGGATTAGATTAATAGCGGTGCATATGTGATGTTAAGAGTATGTTGAGCTGGTATTTTAGTGAGGGTTTTAGTTGAATGTACTTATGTGGGAGGCCAAGGGCCAATGAGATGTCCCAATATCCTTGTGTTCCCTTATATTCCTCTTCTAGCTCGATGATAAGTCCTCCTTACCTCATTTTATGAGTTTGGATTCTTGGATGTTATGTCTGTCCTATAATTTCCTTGTTCAATAGAGTCAAGTTTGTTAACCTTAAAAGGGTTTAGATGCATGATTACTAAACCTCTATTAGTTTTAGAGCCCGGTAAGGTTACAATGAGTCTTGGTAAAGCTTTAGGGATATTTGAAATGAGTAGTTTTTGATGTTTTTGTAAGGGGATTACTCCCAAAGGGGAGATCATGTGCTTAGATAGCAAACTTGATTGAGAGTTCTAGTATCCTCATCCTTTTCTTCTATTCCTATTCTGCTTGAAACTAAGAATTTCCTTTTTGGACTTGTTCCATGTTTAGGAGTCACGAGTATTTTAGAGATTTCCATGATCTCTTTATGTAATGCATGTTTTTGAAAAAAAATTCTTATTTCATATAAAGTGAGTTTTCATGATTTACATGTTCCTCATGTTGTTGTGCATCTTAGTATGGAGATGACATATTTGACTTCGTGAGATGATTTGATGAACATGCTTTGTTATGGTTTTGATGAAATGGCACATTGGCTCCATATTGTTGTGTTGAGCTCACTTTTAGAGGAAAATGTAATTTCCCCTTATGATTATGTGATTTAAGATGTTAGAATAATTGGTATAAGCACACTCCCAAGGGGGGTGATGGTGTGCCTAGCTAGCAATGTTAATACGTGTTTATATGTTGCCATGACTTCTATATATGATGAACATTGATGAAAACTTGTGTTTGAAAAGAAAGAGTGTATGTGAATGGTTTTTCCCCATGTTTTAGTTAGGAGTTGACTATTCCTCCTTAAATGAAATGCTCTTTGAAAATGATTTCCATATGAATTCCATGAGGGGATGTTGATCATGTTATGACTAGGAGAAGGTAGTTCCTCCTATGAACATGAGATATGTTGCATTTCATGCATATTGGGTTGATAGATGTAGTTCTTACTTCCTTATATTGCATTGATAATGTTGAATTGGAGTTGATGTTCCTCCTTGAGTAAGTACACATTGTGAGTAGTGTGTTTTGAGTTATGCATTAATGTGATATTTCATGCATGTTGGGCTGCTAGTCTTGAGTTGTTAATTCCGTAATGTGTTTTAAGTGTAATTCGAGGGCGAATGATCCTAAGGGGGAGATAATTTAACAACCGATAAATCTAGTAAGACCTAGCTAAAGCTTGACTAAAATCTAGTAGGTGAAACTAGAGGTTCATGTGCGAATTTACAGTTGGAAACTTGATTAAACCATGTTAAATGGTTCCCAAGTTAAGGTTGAGAATTTTAGAGGTTAAACGTCAAGACACGACTATAACGCCCGGAAACTAGTAAGTTGAATTAGTGTGTGGTAGTCTCTTGTAGTGGAGTTTTGGAGTGTTCTATGAGGGTTAAAATCAAGATAAATGACTCCCATACATAGAATGACATGTTTAGGAGTTACACATCTGGGTATGACTCCCCAAGGTCAACCAAAGGGGTTGTTGAGGAAGACCCCAACACTGCCCAAAAAGTTGTCAAAACACCATGGTCCAAGAGTGGAACTCACAGAGTGTGAGTGGACGCACGCCCCGTAGGTTGGAGTCGTGGGTCAAGGTCTGTAACGGCCTGCAACTTAGGTACCCCAGTACCCATTCACGAACCCTATTGACGCCCCATGAAACCATCCACGGTCCGTGGATGGGTGGTCCATAGGTGCCGCCAGTTTTTAGTGATTTAATTTTATGTAAGGAGTTTAGGGTCAACTTCAAATGGTTATATTTCATAGCTCAAAATGAATTAGGTGGACCATTACCTATCCAATTAATGTTATTTGAGTCCTCTTTCCAACGCCACCGAGTTATCCCAATTCCAATATCGGAGCAAAAAATTATTCCCGAAATAGTGAAGCACTGTCAGTCCCCAACCACGAGACCAAACCACGGACAGTAAATCAATCTACGGTCCGTGGATGGTGATCCGTAGATGCTGCCAGTTTTGATAAGTTTAGTTTTAAGTTAGGGGTTTGGGAATGAAGTTATCTAATTAATTAATGGTTTAGGGGGCGGTTAAGTGGTTAAATAACCTCCTATAAATAGTTATTAAGACCCTAAACTAAGTCATTAACTCATAATAACTCAAGACCCCAAATCAAAACCCAAATTCTTTTCCATCCGAAAATCTTCTCTCTAGAAACCCATTGAAGAACAAAGGAAGAAATCAACCTAGGGCTTGAAGTTGGAAGCTTTTTCATAGGATTTTGATGGGACTCTATACTTAAGCCCTTCAAATTGAGTTTTCAAACTTCCCCAATTTCTAGGTTTTTAATCAATATCATGGGTCACCTTCCAGAAACGTTTCAATTGTTCAACTAAGATTGTTTTTAGATATGATGATTTTTGGATGGATTTGTGATATATTGATTGTTTATGAACAAAATCCCCCATATGACCCATGATTTCCCTTTTTCCCAAATTATTAACTAGGGTTGGCTTGATTGATCATGTAAGCTTGTCAATTAATATTGTGTATATTGAATTGTGTTTATTATTGATAATAGTACTGATTTTTGATGATATTAACTTGAATTCCAAAGAATCCATGAGTTTTCCCCAATCCTAACTATGGCTCTTCTCTACAGTACGAATGTTATTAGAAGTTTATTCAATTGATTGAATGTGAGTTGATTATGAGGAAATTACATGATCTAAGTTTCAATCTACCTATATTCTTGATTAACCTAAGATTCTAGGGTTTTGTCTTGAATGAGGACAAATTAAGGGTTAGACGTGAACCTTTAAGATTGATGAACTTCTTGATGGATTGCCTTAGAATAGATCAATTTGAGATTGATTGCTTATGAATGACTGCTAGGGCTTTAAGAGCAAAAGCTGAAATGAATGAACTATGAATGTAGAGCCTTTAAGAATGAAACTATTATGCATGTTGAATTGTATGTGGCCAATTGTGGAAGGACTTCACCCACATGTCCTATAATATGATAACATGAATTTATGCAAGAAATGTATGGATTACTTGAGTCATGGTTGTGTCTATGTTATATGTGTTGAATGCTAGATGTGTTGACTCAATATGATCCTTGAATGCAATATATATGAATTCTGTGTGATTGTGTTATTATGTACATGCTTATGAACACTTGAGAAGGAAGAGTCTATGATGATAATGTATCTATGGTGTTGATTGAAAGGTTAGTTCTCATATGCACCTTTACATACTATTATGCATGAAATGTACATGATCATGTTGATCCACTTGAAAGGTGGAGGTGTTTAGTTATTCTGCATATGGTGGCATTGATGTAATGTCCCTCTTCATTATACCCCTATACATGACTATGCACAATATGATGTGCTATCACTAGAGTAGCATTGTTGTGTTGAATGAAAGGTTATTCTCATAACACACTATATGTTTCATGTGAAAGGTTTACTCACATGTTAATGATTCTAAGGTTGAAAGTACATTCTCACCCTAATGAATCTGTATGAGCTATTATGATATATGTTGTTTTAACTTCTTAGGGCATTTTTTCATAAACCAAAACTTAAGCAAAGACTGAATTTAACTTTTAAAGGGAATTATGCTTAGCACCGAGTGGATACGGAAAGTGAGGTAAATACCCTCCCATTAAGGAAATAGGCAGGGTCATCAAAGGGAGTCTCATGAGCTGGAAGCTCTCCCGTTAATGCAATATGCGGGGTTGCTAGAAGCAATCTCACTATCCCTTAACTATTTTCCCGCGTAGGTCTTTAGCTAGTAGATCCACCTAGATAGCTATACATGTAGTTCAACCTTAGGCAAGTAGAATGCCTTCTTTCGGTGTGGGGTTATATGACACTAGATTTCATGGAGCTCATATGGCCTTTATCGATTCAGGCTAATATTCCCTAAAAGATATGAATATGATATATGATAAGAATATGGACTATAATTATGACTTCTTAGTATGGGTGGTAGTACTGGATGTTATCTATACATTGACCAAGTGGACTTTTAGAGGGGTAATGGTTAGGTTCTCTTATGTTATGAAGAATTATGAATCAAGTATGTATGATAGGTATAAATGTTAAGGTTGACTTTACCTGTTACAAGTTACGATAATGAATGTCTCCTTACGGATGTATGTTGTTGGTAATCTAAATGTGGTACTTAGCATTTGGTAGGGGTTTGGGACTTTACCTTTGCACTGCACTAATATGACTTTATGCTGCTTATATGTTGGTATGAACTTATGTTATGAATGATTATGGTAGCCTAAAAGTGACACTTGGTGTAAGTAGGATTATGGGATCGTATATATGCATTGCACAAGTGTAGCTTAGGGTTGCTCACATGATAGTTCTATTATGTTGATATGATCTTGGTATGTACTTATGCATGTGAACTATGTGTTGTGAATATTGGTGTATGCATTATGTGGTGTTGGAGACTATGCTTGTAAATATGATGATATCCTTTAGGTTATGATAAATTGTGCTTGGTTTGTCTTATATATGAACTACATTCTGTAGCTATTTCAAAGATAATGTTTAAAAAAATAGCATGAAGCATGGTTTTAAACAAAATGTCCCTTTTTATGCATGTTTTTAGGATTTTCTTGCATTGCTTCCATATTTAGTACTTTTTGTGCTAACCCGATTCTTCTACACTTTCTATAAGTGTAGGCTTTGGAGATATTGGATTCCATCCTCCTGCTAGGACTCTAGTAGATCAAGAATAAGAAGATTGGTGAGTCCTCATAGTATTCGAGGGCTCAACCACATGTCATTTATGACTATCTTTTATGTTTTAGTTTATGTAAGGGCCGTGCCCTTAAGATTACTTATGTATGGGCCGTGTCCCTAAGATTGTAATAAACTGTTGTAATTCTATTGTTATAGATGGTTTGAGACATAGTGTCATAGTTTCTGTCATTCTATAAAGTCTTCGATTGTAAAGAAAAGTTTATAATTTTACGAAATTTTTTCCTATGCTCTTATGTTCAAGTTATGCTATGAGGCTTGTATGAGACCCTTTTGGGGTCAAGTACGCTGGTTATGACTAGGGGGTGCTCTCAGGTCGTGACAAACATGGTATCAGAGCATAAGTTTTTGGGAAGGTATTAGGATGTCTAAAACAACGTCTAGTAGAGTCCTGTTCAAAGGTGTGAATCAAGACACATCTATGAGTGAAAGGCTATAGGACGTTAGGAAGTTTCACTTTTTCATTCTCTAGTCGTGCCTTAGAGTTTAACTCTATAAGGTCTTTCTCTCTAATATGTGGTCTTCTAGATGTGACTACTTGTAGGGTTTTTTGTTGCAAGGAGCAAGGGAGAAGATGTTGGCTGAAGTGCCAATTTTGGCTATGTGACTAGATAGTACTTGATATTCTAGATCTAAATACCATCCTTAGGTGGGATTGGTGGCATTATTGATATGTTCCTAGATGAGGTTAGAACCTGTATAGTCAAATTGTAAGTCCCTAAATTAGCTTTCCGAGAGTTGAAGGGTGAAAGATCTATGCCATAAGTTTGGACTATGTGTTGTCTTAAGTTTGATTTTGAGGGTTGCATGTACCACCTAGTTAAGGTAAAGAAGAAGAAGTGTAAGTGTTGATTAACTTCAAAGGGGTTAGATGTATTTTAAGATTGATCTTAAGTATGGTCATTTTGAAAATGGTTTTTAGCTAATACCTAGGTTTGATTTGATGGTAGATCTCACCAAAGGTTATGTTATGGGTTCCTTATAGGTTTTGCCTTGGAAAATGAGAAATTGCCCGGTGCTTAAGGTTAAAGGACAAGAAAAGTTCCTCCTAATGGTTCCGGAATGTGTTATGCTTAATTAGATTCTGTTGTTACTTACAATTTGTAACTTGATAAGTGAAACCTTGATTTTGTTCTTAATGTGAATGGGCTTCATAGTTGTTTCATGATATAGAGGGTAGAACTCTACTTGACCATTTTGAGTAATGCCTATATGTGTTCAGTGAATAGATTTCCCTAAAAAGGATAGTAGTGTAATTCACCATGGTCTAGAATCACCTTGAGTGATGAATGTAAAAAACTTAGTGATGACTTACCCCGACCTTAGAATTGAAAGAAATTGTGCTTAGAAAAGCCCGTATAAGTTTACCCCCATTAGGAAGGTGATGTTCTTAGATGATAAGTTCATTGACTTTCCTTGATGTCCATGATTTTGTTTGGCTTGAAATACTCACATTGGGAAGTGCATTGAGTTTGAGAAGTTTAGTCCCATTTTTGTAGGCTCATATGAAATCTTGAGTAAAGCTAGTAAGGTTGGGATGCATTGTTGATAGATTTCCTATAATTTTTAAACCCAACTTGTCCATTATGAGTTATGATGGGTTGGAGGATTAGATTAACAGTGGTTCATAAGCGATGTTAAGAGTATGTTGAGCTGGTATTTTGGTAAGGGTTTTGGTTGAATGTACTTATGTGGGAGGCCAAGGGCTAATGAGATGTCCCACTATCCTTGTGTTCCCTTTTATTCCTTCTCTAGATCAAGATGATAAGTCCTCCTTACCTCATTTTATGATTTTGGAGTCTTGGATGTTATGTGTGTCCTATAATTTCCTTGTTCAATAGAGTCACTTTTGTAAACCTTGATAGGGTTTCGATGCATGATTACTAAACGTCTATTAGTTTTAGATCCCGGTAAGGTTACATTGGGTCTTGGTAAAGCTTAGGTGTGCTTAGAAGGAGTAGTTTTTAAGGTTTTAGTAAGGGGATTACTCCCAAAGGGGAGAGCATGTGCTTAGATAGCAAACTTGATTGAGAGTTCTAGTATCATCATCCCTTTGTTCTATTCCTATTATGCTGGAAACTAAGAAGTTCCTTTTTGGACTTGTTCCCCATATGATTATGTTATTTAAGATGTTAGAATAATTGGTATAAGCACTCTCCCAAGGGGGGAGATGGTGTGCCTAGCTAGCAATGTTATTATGTGTTTATATGTCGCCATGACTTCTTTATATGATGAACATTCATCAAAACTTGTGTTTGAAAAGAAATGAGTGAATGTGAATGGCGTTTCCTCATGTGTAGTGCTTTGAGTAAATATTGCCTATTTGTACTTCATGAGAAGGTTATATGAGCATGTTTTAGTTAGGAGTTGACAATTCCTCCTTAAATGCAATGCTCTTTGAAAATGATTTGCATATGAATTCCATGAGGGGATGTTGAGCATGTTATGACTAGGATAAGGTAGTTCCTCCTATGAACATGAGAGATGCTGCATTTCATGCATATTGGGTTGATAGATATAGTTCCTACTTCCTTATAATGCATTGATAATGTTGAATTGGAGTTGATGTTTCCCCCTTGAATAAGTGCACATTGTGAATAGTATGTTTTAACTTATGCATTAATATGATATTTCATGCATGTTGGGTTGCTAGTCTTGAGTCTTTAATCCCCTAATGTGTTTTAAGTGTCATTCGAGGACGAATGTTCCTAAGGGGGAGATAATGTAACAACCCAAAAATCTAGTAAGACCTAGCTAAAGCTTGACTAAAATCTAGTAGGTGAAACTAGAGCTTCATGTGCGAATTTAGAGTTGGAAACTTGATTAAATGATGTTAAATGGTTCCCAAGTTCAGGTTGAGAAGTTTATAGGTTAAACATCAAGACACGACTATAACGCCCATAAATTAGGAAGTTGAACTAGTGTGTTGTAGTGTCCTGTAGTGGAGTATTGGAGTGTTGTAAGAGGGTTAAAATCAAGATAAATTACTCCCGTACATAGAATGACATGTTTAGGGGTTAAACGTCCTGGTACGACTCCCCAAGGACCACCCAAGGGCTCCTTGAGGAGGACCGCAACACTACCCAAAAAGCTGTCAAAATAGCATGGTCCACTAGTGGAACTCACAGAGCGTGAGTGGACGCAAGCCCCGTAGGTTGGAGTCGTGGGTCAAGGCCTGCAACTTAGGTTCCCCAGTACCCATTCACGACCACTATTGACACCCCGTGCACCCATCCACGGTCCAAGAGCAAATTGGCGAATCGCCGACCAGGTCGGTGATCCCGACCTAGTCCATCTTTTGGAACCCCACATTAATTGGTTCCTATGAAACTCGGCAAGGTAAGTGCCCACTCGGTGTGTCGCCGAGTGGGTAGGGGAGCAAAACTAATGTCGCCGAATGGGCGAGAGCTGGATGGTTTTTAAAGGCCAGAGATTTAAACTTCCAAACTCTTTCACTTTTCCTCACTTTTGAACTTCCCAAATTCACGCCCGCACTTTAGTATTCCATATTTTTACAGTTTAACTATATTTGAGTCATTGATTATGTGCTCAAAGTTGGAATCTTTACCGCCTAGCTTCTCAAATCTTGATTATTTAGCATCTGAGGTTTGTTTTCCGAACCCCAAATTCATTTTTGGCAAGTTGTAATCTTTTGCAATTGATTTTGTCTTACTGATGTGTGATGGGCCTCTCTAATAGTATTTGTATGCTAGAATGCCTGTATTAATTCAAAGATTTTGTCCATTTTGCTTATATTGTTGAATTCCTAAGATTTTGTGCCTTGAAATTGATTAAATATTGTGGGGTTGTGGTTGCATGTAGTTGTGCCTAGTTGGGTGAAGTCTAAGTTGCCCGCATATGTGCCAAATGACATATTTTTCCCAATGATGGAGCGGTTAAATGTCATTCTTAAGGGTAAAAGTCGTCAAATGGCCAAATTTGACCAAATCGGGAGAAGTCTGAGTATCCCGGGGGCATAGGTGTAATGGGTCTTCGTTTAATTTTATGGGTGCATGTTTGGATTTTGTTTTCGGGGGCTGCAGGGTTGAATTTGAGGAGTTGGGTTAAAAGTAGGGTCGTTTGGCGTGCTAGGTTGAGCTCGCCGAACCACTCAGCGGTTCACCGAACTTCCCCATATCACCTTTAATTTCATGCATTATTTTGAAAAAGGTTCTGTAACTTTCGATGAGAAGCCTGAGTTCACCAAGTGCAGTCAGCGACTCGCCGAAGGTCTTTCTTGATCGCCATTTATCTACGGCCCTAACCTTAAATGCACTGTAACTTTTGGGGGGCTAAGCATGGCTTTCCAAATGTTGTCGGCAATTCAAAGATAGGGCCCTTCTCATCGCTAACATGACATTTTCTGGGAATTTTTGAGCCAATCATTTCAGCAAGCCCGATCTAGATCACCAACGAGATTCGGTGACTCGTTCAACGAGTATCTTTGCAACTACTTTTTTGTACTTTTACTTGAATTATTTCTAACTCTTTTCATAATGTTTTGCAGATATAGCAAGAACAAACATAGACATGCTACCCCGCAAAAGAAAACGGGGTATTGTGATAAATTAAGGGGGAGCAAATCCTCCCAAAAAAGGAAGAACAGAGCCTCCAACGGGAGGCAAGGGCAAAGGAAAGAGGCCCGCATCGGATGTTCCAGAGCACAACCCTGACAGGGAGAGAGTGTAGGCTGACTCCCAGGCTGCATTATCTGAGCCTGAAGATGACCAACCCCTACAGTCCCGGCGGGCTGACATCCATTATAGATCTCACCCTGACTCAGCTAGAGTCCCTTCAGCTTCCACCATAGCAGGTTCAGTGCCAACTCCGATACCTTTTGTAGTGCCACCAGTAGTCCCTCCTCCCAGGCTTCTCAACAGGTTGAAAGGTGATGGATTGCGAACTATCCTCGAGGAGAAGTTTTTATCTATAGAGGGCCTCGAGGGAAAATACTCCGGGGTGAGGGACACCCTCCACTTCCACCGATTTGAGCAGTTCACCAAGCCTCGAGGCCCCTATATTCCTTCATGGGTCCAGGAGTTCTATACAACATATAGTGACTTGGTTTCGAAGAGTAAGAAAAGGCCCAGTGAATTCAGACCAGTTAGGTCAGTCATGCTCCGGGGTGAGGAAGTTGGATGCAATACTGAGTACATTAATACTGTACTTGGCAGGGATCTTGGAGCTACAATGGCATATGAAGGTTTGCCGGCCACTCAGTCCTTGGATGAATTGAAAGGCTGACTGGTGCCATTGATTTCTGATACCACCCCGAGGTGGATCGAAGCAGGGTTCCCCATAGAGAAGAGGTATCTGAGTATTGCTGCTCGGTTCTGGTTTGGCTTTATTAGCAACACCAACATGCCATCCCAGAACGTGTCCATCCTACACTACCCAAAGGTGGCATGCTTTGGGTTATCATATCTCGAAAGAGCATGAACCTGGGACTCTTTATAGAGCAAGAGATGGCCATGAGGGCCAAGCAGAGTCAGACCTCTTTGCCATTCCCGGTCTTGATCACGGAGTTCTGTCGACGAGCTGGAGTCCCTCACGATGATATGAGAGATATTGAGGTTGCCCCGTCTTCCTCCACTGACATCTGGTTTATTGAGGCCGAGTACACATGATAGGAGGCCGACAGAAGGAGAGCTGCTTTGGTGGATACATCCCCGGCAGTGGACATTGGTTCGAAACCTGCAGAGGCATCTTTGCCTACTCCGGCCTCCAAGTCTTCATGTACATCTGCTCCTTCTTCTTCTCCAGAGGCCCCAGGTGCCTCTACATCCTCCCAGCCAGCCAATATTACCCAGGCGATGATCCTGGGGCACCTGGCCCATTCAGCTGATGTGAGAGCTACCCGTCTGGAGGCTATAGTGCCATGGATGATTGAGGCTGCCATTTTAGCTGGAACTTACCCACCTCCGAACTTCCATTGACACTCTCACTGAGAGAGTGGAGGCTTGTGAGAGCAGACCAGGGCAGACCTCCGAGGTTACGGCTTTGGAAGCCGAAATAGCAGATCTGAGAAATTATGTAGACTATCTAAAGTCTACTGACTTCACTTCATTACTGGAGGCTACAAATAATGTGGACGCCCATGAGACTTCAGATATTCCCCCTGCTACCATCGAAGATGTACATAGAGATGGCCCAACAACTGATGAGTCGGAGACAGAGACTGATGACGAGCAGATAGAAATGAGGGAGGAGAGCATATATGGAGATTTACAAGAACTTGAGAAGATGATTGTACAGTCAGTGATCCAGACATTGCTGATAGAGACGTCCATGGTCGCTCTTAGTGGACCCACTACTTCTGAGGTGACTTCGGGTACTGATGACTGAGGCCAGAGTGTTGCACCAGGCACTGATGCCCAGATAGATAGAGCGACTGTTTAGACATTATTTCTTTTTACCTACCTCTCTATCTTTTTTTCTTTGACTTTTGTATATTTTATTGCTTGCATTTCAGGACAAATAGCTTTTATTTTATGGTGGGGTGAGGCCCACCTTTTGTGATGATTGTTTTGTTTATATGTTTGGGTTTTTGAGCTATAAGTTGTGTTTAGCACTGTTTTTGTGGATGTTTGAGCTTGTGGCTCCATGCTTTCATTGCAAATGATTTTTGGAGCTTTCTAAAAATATTTGTGCCACATCTTGTTTGTGTTTGAATGTGGCTGTTCTCTTACAAATTTGAGTATCAGTCTTGATCAATACTGATGACTTGAATAGTGTTCATAATCGAACAAAAATGAATGTGCAGCTATGATGAGGCCAAATGAAGTTGCATAGACAATATGTGAACTTTTTGTATCTCTTTGTGACTAGCCAATTATCAAATTGAGTCTCTTGTAATTAACATTGCACACTAGCGAAAGGGTGGAGTCTTGATTGACATTGGTGTCAATGCCTTGTGTAATGAGCTTACTGTGAATCATGTGTGATGACACCAAGAATTTGCCCCGTTGGTCTGGTTAACTAATTGATGCAATCTCTTGATATGACCTTAGGAAACTTTGAAGAGTGGGAAACAATTTCACATTATACCTTTTTTTGTGGCCAACCTTGTGAGTGTGTGAACTTCGCTTCAACGCCTTTTGAGCCTTAACCTTTTCTTGAAAGAAAATTGATGAAATTTTGACCTTTCTTTATCCATTACCTATAATCCTCATGAATTGTGGTTTGTTCGAATAGCCAACTTAGGCCAAAAGTCTATGTTAGGGGTGTGATGAAAAGAGAAAGTAAATCAAGAAGTGCAAAGAAGTCCCCTTTGACCCATGGTTTTAAGAAAGATGGAACCCCTCCATAAAAAAATAATAATGAAGAAGACAGAGTATGAAAAAGTTGTGGAATAAAGTTGTGAAAAGGCAAAAAGAATTGGGGTGTCCAACAGTCCATGGAAAGTGAATAATGGGGTGACTTTTGAGCATAACCGAGAATGATGAGGAGAAGGAAATGAAGAGTTGTACATACCACATTTCATGAGGATAGACATCACTGAGCCTAAATGACCATACATTTACTCTCAACCTCGTTACAAGCCTTGAAAAGACCTTTTTTATCTTGAGGGAGCTGAAACAATGGTTGGTTGGAAATTAAGGGCAAACCTATGGGTGAAATCATGCATTCTGTTCATCTTTATGAGTGTGAGTGTTGAAAGTGATTTTGAAGCTATAAGTTTGTGAACCATTGTGTGAATATGGAACCATTCTTTTTGTGAGGGCATTTGAGTACCTTTGTTGAGCTTGAACTTGCATTTGAAGCAGGTATTGTGGGCTTGAGAATCTTTGGTAATGGTGATTCACAACTTGAATCTTTGAGTGCACAATTGATCCTTGCATGAGTAAGTTGAGTCTTTTTGTATGCATTCATGAATTAGTCTTGTGTAGCACTATTTGAGACAACCTTTTGGAACTACTAAACTTGAGTTTTACTTGAGGAAAAGTAAAATTTTAAGTTGAGGGTGTTGATGAGTCCATGATTTGAACTTATTTAAGGCAGTATTTTAATAAATTTAGGGTCCTCGGATGATTATTTTGTGCCAATAACTGATGTAAATCCTTGATTTGTAGGTATTTGGAATGAGGAACAAAGAATGAGACACTAATGAGCAGAAAGGAACAAGGCAACTAAAAGAACGAAGAGAAGAAGGCTTGGTGATCGCCTAACCCATTGGGTGAGTCGCCGAATGGCTATGATCTCGCCTAAAGTTCCAGTGTGTCAAGCCCTGAAGGAGAAAATCAAGTCGGCAATATAATGGAGCAATCGGCGTGGCGCCAAACGGTTCCGTGATGCATTATTAAATTGGCCAAATTACAGAACGTTAGGATGCTCTAGACCAAAGTAAAAGGCAATGGAATTGACCAAAGGGCGAATCGCCGAGTGGATCGGCGATCCCGACTTACTGCGCCGAATGGTCCTCCGCAACATATTTTTTGCGACTATAAATATATTTTCAAACGTTATGTTTAGTATCTATACAACTATTTTTGATATAATCAATTTGAGATAGAACTCTGAGTTTGGAGACAATATTTTCGTGAGCTTTGAATAATTGAAGTTTTCCATTTTTGAGAAATTGGAAGTGGGTCTTTGAGATTCTTCAATTTGGACCTTTGTAAAGACAAAATTAATCTAACCTAGTTGATGGAAATATTATTTGATAACGATTTCTATATTTTTATGATGTCTAGCTAAAATCCAAATTATTGGGGTGTGATTATGTGATTATGGGTTGATTAAGCTTTATGTGTATTGTTAATTGATAGTTTAAATGTTGTTTAAAAGTGATGTCAATTAGTAAATGTGGTTTAATTTAAAGGGTTGTAGTTGCAAATGAAATTCTACATTTGTGTTTTTGGCATACTCGAGAGAGATGTTTTAAAACCAAGATTACTGATTTGATGGTCTGTAGGTATTGGGTTGTCATGGGTTCAGCTCGAGAGAGTGAATCCTAAACCCTTTTCCATATATTCAACTCGAGAGAGTGAATGGCCTAAAGCATAGGATGTTCCTAATTGCTTCTTGTTCGTGTTCAAGAGAAACCAATTTGATTCGGGGTAAATTGTTCGAGAAAAAGTTTATCCCCGCTAAAGTCTAGCTTATTCACTGATTTACAACTATTTACTATTACTTGCAATTACCCATTTGTGTATCTTAGCCTATAATCCAATCACATCTCAAGAACCTATCTCTTTACTTGTTAATTCGTGGTATTTGCTGCTTTGGTAGTTGATAATTACCATCAAAATAATGCACAATTCATAGGAGGAAACATCAATTCCTTGTTAAAACTTAGTCAATGCAACACAAGGGAGTAGGAACTACATCTAACAACCCAATATGCATGAAACTCAATATTTCTTATATTCATAGGAGGAACTGCCTTCTCCAACTAAAATCATGCTTAACACTACAAAAATAGAGTCAATATGCAATTACTCTCAAAAGCATACTAGAGCATGTTCATCAACACATCTCATGAAGTCAAATAGGCAACACATACTAAATGCACAACAACATGAGGAACATAAATCATGAAAAACTCATTTTCTGACTAACCATGAATTTCACCAAGAACAGGGATAACATAAGGGAATCATGGGAAATGCTTATACAACATACATGACTTCCAAAACACTAAAACATAAGAGGAACTAATTACCTCAAGCTTGAATAGGAGTAAAAGGAAATAGATGGGGATATCGAGACATCATATTGGCCTCTGCCTCCCTAGAAGCACCTCAACTATGAGTTCTCCATAAAACTTCACGGATATTACTTCCTTGTTTCTCAATCTCCTGACTTGCCGGTCAAGGATTTCTACCGAACCTCTTCATCTGAAAGACTTTCGTAATCTCCCAACCGTTCTAAGGGAATAATGGACACCGGATCTCCAATACACTTCTTAAGCATGGAAATATGGAATACCGGATGAACCGGAGCCAACTCATTTCGCAAATCCAACTCATAGGCAACTTTCCCAATACGCCTCAAATTTTGGTATGGGCCTACATATCGGGGACTAAGTTTCCCTTTCTTACCAAACCTTATCAAACCCTTAATGGGTGAGATTTTCAAAAATACCCAATCACCAACTTCAAATTCTTGGTCCCTTCTCCTCACATCGGCATAAGACTTTTGCCTACTTTCAGCCATTCTCAACCTCTCTGTAATGAGTCGAACCTTCTCAATATCTTCATAAACTGATTCTAGACCAATGAGAGCTATCTAACCTACTTCAAACCAACCAACTGGAGACCTATATCTCCTACCATACAAGGCTTCAAAATGAGCCATACCGATACTTAAGTGGTGACTATTATTGTAGGCAAATTCTATTAATGGTACGTGGTCATCCCAATTACCTTTGAAATCTATTACACACTCCCTCAACACGTCTTCTAAAGTTTGAATGGTGCATTTTGCTTGACTATCCATTTGAGGGTGGAAAGCGGTTCTAAGCTTCACCTTAGTGCCAAGCCCTTGGTTGAATGACTTCCAAAAGTGTGAAGTAAATTGAATACCCCGATCCGAAATGATGGATAAAGGAAACCCATGTAACTTCACTATCTCCCTTAAGTATAAATTGTCATAGTCTTCCGCCGAATGAGAAACCTTCATGGGGATAAAGTGGGCTGATTTTTTCATCTATCCACAATGACCCAAATAGAATCGTATTGCCTTCGAGTATGAGGCAAACCCATAACAACATCCATATTCACCTCTTCCGACTTCAAAGAGGGAATTGGTATATCTTGCAAAAGGCCTCCCAGCCTTTGGTGCTCAACCTTAACTTGTTGACAATTGCGACATTTGGCCATTAATGCCGCATTATCCCTTTTTATATCGTTCCACCAATAGACTTCCCGTAGATCACGGTACATCTTGGTGGCTCTCGGATGAATAGAATACCTAGAACTATGAGCCTATTCTAAAATTTGATCCCTAAAACCATCAACATGCAGAATAGATAACCGACCTTGGTACCTAAGTACCCCATCTCCCTCTTGGGAGAAAGCCTCAATGGATTTCTTGAGTACTGATTCTTTCAACTCAACTAATATAGGATCAAGGTCTTGTTTAGACTTCACATCTACCACAAAGGACGATTTGGAGCCATTATGAATCGTGAAACCACCTTTAGTGGAATCTACTAGTTGGACACCTAGCCGGGCCAATCTATGCACCTCATGGACTAACTCTTTCTTTACATATTTTATATGTGCCACACTACCCATGGACAATCTACAAAGTGCATGAGCTACTACATTAGCTTTGCCGGGGTGGTAAAGGACACTCATGTCAAAATCCTTCAAGAGTTCTAACCACCTTCTTTGTCGGAGATTCAAGTGTTTTTGACTAAACACATATTCAAGACTCTTGTGATCGGTGAAGATTCCACATGGACCCCATATAGGTAATGCCTCCATATTTTCAAAACAAACAGCACCGCCGCCAATTCAATATCATGGGTCGGATAATTCTTTTGATTCACATTAAGTTGCCTTGAAGCATAGGAAATCACCTTACAATATTGCATGAGCACACATCCCAAGCCAACTCTAGAAGCGTCACAATTAAAAACGAAACCATATGTACCCTCCGGTAAGGTCAACAATGGAGCGGATGTAACTCTATCCTTCACCTCTTGGAAAATTTTCTCAAAAACCACCGACCACTCAAACATAGTCTTCTTTTGAGTCAAAGCTGTCAACGGAGAAGCAATAGAGGAAAACCCTTCAAAAAACCTTATACAGTTACCGGCCAAACCTAAAAAACTCCCTAATATCGGAAAGAGTTATGGGTCTAGGTCAACTCTTGACCGCATCCGTCTTCTTAGGATCTACTTCAATACCCTTGCTTGACAAAATATGCCCAAGGAAAGCTATGGATCTTAACCAAAACTCACATTTACTAAATTTTGCAAATAGTTGGTGGTCTTTTAGTATTTGCAACACAACCCTCAAATGGTCCATATGTTCATCCTCACTCCTCGAATATATCAATATATCATCGATAGACAAAATCACATAAATGTCAAGCTATTGTCTAAACATCCTATTAATTAATTCCATAAATGCCGCCAGAGAATTTTTCAACCCAAATGACATCACCCAAATTCATAGTGACCATACCGAGTTCTAAAGGCCGGCTTAGGAATTTCAACCCCTCTCACCCTTAGTTGGTAATAACTCGAACGAAGGTCAATTTTAGAGAAATAGCTAGCCCCTTGAAGTTGATCAAACAAGTCAATCAATTTTGGAAGCGAATATTTATTCTTAATGGTAGCTTTGTTCAATTGGCTATAATCAATACACATTCTAAGAGACCCATCATTATTTCTCACAAACAACACCGGAGTACCCAATGGAGAGATACTTGGTCGGATGAAGCCCTTATTTAATAAATCCCAAAGTTGCTCTTTCAACTCGGCCGGAGCCATTATATAAGGAGGAATGGAAATAGGTTGAGTATCTAGTAAAAGATCAATGCCAAAATCTATTTCCTGCTCAAGAGGAATACCGTGCAAGTCATCGGGGAACACTTCTAAAAACTCAATCACTATCGGAACCGATTCTAGAGAAGGGGTTTTGGACACAACATCCATTACCCTAACAAGATGGTAGATACACCCTTTGGAGATCATTTTCCTAGCTTTAAGGCAAGAAATGAATTGACCTCTAGGAATAGAATTTCCCCCCTTCCATTCTAAAATAGGCTCATTTGTAAATTTGAATTTAACCAACTGAGTCCTACAATCTATAGAGGCATAACATGCATTCAACCAATCCATACCAAAAATCACATCAAAATATTGCATGTCTAACTCTACCAAATCCACCAAGGTAACATTATGAGACAAACAAATGGGAGAACTTTTGTAGACTCTTTTTAAAACAACCGAGTCACCAACTGGGGTAGAAATCTAAAAACCTTCTGCTAACACTTCGGGGAATATTTCAAATTTCATTGTCACAAAGGGTGTAACAAAGGACAAAGTGGCACCGAGATCTAACAAGAAATATACATCAATAGAGAAAACTTTTAGCATACTGGTCACAACATCCAGGGAGGTCTCTTGGTCACCTCGGGATTGAAGAGCATAAAAAGGATATTGCTTTTGGGCATTGTAGTTTGAACAGCTTGGAGGAGCTTGCTTGCCCTCTTTTCTTGCCGCAAGTGCTGGACAATCTCTCATATTATGGACACTCTTTCCATAACCATAGCACCCATCTGAGCCAACTAAGCATTTGCCTTCATGTTTTCTACCATACTTTGCACAATTAGGCCTAGCAACATAAGAATAACCACTATTACCTCCTTGACGTTTAGGGTTGGAAACCCTATCCTTATCGACCCTTCAAGCACTAGAGGATCCTTGATTGGAGTACCATTACTTGAACCTTTGTCGACCTTGCCCATCAGACTTAACATAGAGGAAATTCCCAACACCGGTTCTAGCTCTCTTAACCTCCCTATTATTTTCTTGGAGTTTCTCATCCTCCATTTGTTGAGCATATACCATAAGATGGGATATATCCATATTATCATGAAGCATTGCCGAACGACATTCTTTTCTCATCATATCCCTTCAATACACCATCAAAGCCAGGGCATACTTGGACAATTGGGTGAACTTTAGAGAATATTCTTGAACACTCATACCTCCTTGACAAAGGTTAATGAATTCCTCCACCATAGCTTCTCTCAAATATCGGGGAAAGAATCTATCAAGGAATGCCGATTTGAACATTTCACATTCTATTGGACTCGATCCTACCTGCATGTTGTTCTTCTATTGGGTATACCATACTTGGGGCACACTCTTCAATTGGTAAGCATCTAGCTTCTCTTTCTCTACCAGAGTCACCCCCATGGCATCAAGTATCTTATAGATATCTTCCACATATTCTTGAGGATCCTCCCCTACTTTGGAACCATGAAGTTTGGGAGGGTTCATTCTTGCCAAATCCCGCAATCTAGAAGCCGCGGAATGCATATTAGGGTTCACATGAGTCACAACCTCCCTATTGGCTTGACCCGCCAAAGCATGGGCCAACATTTGGAAAGCCGACCTAACCTCCTTATTTGACATAGTCGAAGGATCAACCAGAGCTTGGTTAACTTGAGGAGCTTGATTACCTTGAGGAACTCCTTGATTCACATTCTCCTTTTCCACCATTCTAGCATTGGCCCTTCGTGTATTCATTTCCTAAAGACACAATAGAAGGATTAGGAGAGGGAGTTTTATATAGTCAAACTCTAAGGCACGACTGAAGAATAATGAAAGAAGTGACATTTCCTAAACATCTTATAGCATCTCATTCATAAATGTGCCGCGCTTCACACTCATGAACAAGACTCTACTAGACGTGGCTTATAAGACATCATCCTAGAATCATTCTAAACGTTGTTTTCTAATTACCAAGTTTGTCACGACACAAGGCTACCCCCTAGGCGTAACATGGCACATAAGACCTCGAAAAGAACCATGTAAGACACTTAGCATATCATAACATAAGTAAAGAACAATAAAGAGTAAAAACATATTTCATGTCTTAAATGTTTTAATAAAAGCAAAGTGGAAGTCCATACTTGTCTCATAAAGCCATCTATTACAATGGAAGTCTCAAATAGGGTCACAACCCTTAAAAACATAGTTCTCAAATAAAAGTACAAGAAAGGAAACTAGAAAGTCATCATTCATCCTCGAACCATGAGGACTCACCAATAAGCAAGGAGAATAGTTTATCCAAGATTTGAACAAGAAGGAGATCACCTCAAGAACCAGGACCTATACTTATAAAAAATGTAGAAGAAATATGGGTTAGCACAAAAGTGCACTAAGTATGATAGTCATGCAGAAAAATCTTTGAAAACATGCTAAAATGGACATTTTAATTGAATGGATGACATTTACTAGTTTTAAACATCACTTTGGAGATAAGGTACAACAAAGCACAATTCATAAGCATAAACAACTCATATGCCAACATATCATAATAAGAACTTACCATAAGTACATCAAGGACTTCTTGTGCATTGTATGAATTAGATCCCATAATCCTACTCATACTAAGTAATTCTTCTTAAGTAACTATGGTTCATTTTTCACCTTCTTGTTCATTCTAACATAAAAGAGAGATTAGCTTTAACCGACATAGACAATGTGAGCTAACATGGAATCTGGTTTCTATCCCACACCGAAAAGGGGTTGTTCTACTTGCCTAAGGTAGAACCATACACTTAGATTAGGTGGATCAACAAGTTGTAGACCTATGACAGCACATGAATAAGAACGTTCCAAAGACACTTTATCCTATACTAAGCGTCAACGATCATTAGATAGTAATATAACCCAACAAAGTGAGTTGGGGTCGAGTCCCAAGGGAGTGGTACGTACTCGAGATTCAATAGAAAATCATGAATATGCTCAAATCAGTCATAGCTACAAACATTTACGAATAAAAGCATGGTTTAAGCTAGGGGTGACACAAATGTCATATATCAGGGGGTTTTGTTTCAATTATCGCTACAACAACAAATAACGCAAAAATAGCAAGTATAGAGATGGGTTCTTGGGATGTGATTGGATTACGGGCTAAGGTAGACAACTGAGTGATTGCAATCAATAGTGAATAGTTGTAAATCAGTGAATAAGCTAGACTTTAGTGGGGATAAACTTTCTCTCGAACAACTTTCCCCGAATCAAATTTGTTTGTCTCGAACACCAATAAGCAGCAATTAAGAACAACCTTCACTTTAGTCCATTCACTCTCTCGAGTTGAATGTGTGGAAAATGGTTTAGGATTCACTCTCTAGAGCTGAATGTGTGGAAAATGGCTTAGGATTCACTCTCTCGAGCTGAACCCATGTCAACCTAATACCCACAGACCATCAAATCAATAATCTTGGTTTTAAAACCTCTCTCTTGAGCAAGCCAAAAACACGAAGGTAGAGTTGCACTTGCAACTACTACCCTTTCAGAGTAAGCCACAATTATTGAATGAGATCACTTTTAAACAACATTTACACTATCAATTAACAATACCCAGTAGCTAAATCAACCCATAATCACACCCTAAGAATTGGGGTTTTATCTATACATCATATAAAAATAAAAATCGTTACCAAATTGTGTTTCCATCAACTGGGTAAGATTAATATTGTCTTTACAATGGTTTAAGATGATGAATATTCAACACGCACGTCTAATTTCTCAGAAATGGAAAATCTTCAAATCTTCAAATCTTCAAAGCTAACAAAATATTGTCTCAAAACTCAGTTCTAAGCTCTCTACTTTAAAACTGAACAAAATCAATGATATATTGAAAATCTAATTCGAAATCTCCTCCATACTAAGAATTTAAAAATGTATTTATTGTCACCAAAAATGTGTTGCGAAGGACCATTCGACGCAATAAATCGGGATCGCCAATCCACTCGGTGATCTGCCCTTTGGTCAGTTCCATCGCATTTTTGCTTTGACATCCAATAACTTACAACTCTGTAACTTTGGGTGATATAGCATTACATCAGGGAACCGTTCGGTGACTCGCCGACTGCTCCTTTCTATCGCCGACTTGATTTTCTCCTTCAGGGCTTGGCACACTGGAACATTAGGCGAGACCATATCTATTCGGCGATTCGCCCAATGGTTTAGACGATCCTCAAGCCTTCTTTTCTTCGTTCTTTCAGCAGCCTTGTTCCATTTTGCTCATTAGTGTCCATGCTTTGTTCCTCAATCCAAATACCTGAAAATCAAGGATTTACATCAGTTATTAGCACAATATATACATTTGAGGACACTAAATATATTAAAATAAAGCCCTAAATGAGTCCAAATCATGGACTTATCAACACCCCTAACTTAAACTTTTGCTTGTCGTCAAGTAAAACTCAAGTTCAGTAGTTCAAAAAGGATGTTTCAAACAGTGCTACACATGACTCATTCATGAATGCACACAAAAAGACTTAACTTACTCATGCAAGGATCAATTGTGCACTCAAATATTCAAGTTGTGACTCACCATTACCAAAGAATATCAAGCTCACAGTACTTTCCTCAAATGCAAGTTCAAGCTCAACAAAGGTACTCATATGCCCTCACACAAAGAATGGTTCCATATTCACACACAATGGTTCAACAATTTAAAGTTCCGAAATCAAATGCAACGCTCACACTCACAAAGATGAACACAATGCACATAGGTTTGCCCTTATTTTCCAATCGACACTTATTTCAGGTCACTCAAGATCAAAAAGGTCTTTTCAAGGCTTGTAATGGGGCTAGGTGCAAAGGTATGGTCATTTAGGCTCAATGGTTGTAATGCTCACGAAATGTGGTATTAACAACACTTTCTTTCCTTTTCTTCATCATTTTCATCCGTTCTCTCAAGTGATCCCATTATTCACTTTCCATGGACTGTTGAAACCCCATTTCTTTTTGCATTTTCTCAACTTTATTCGACAACTTTTTCATTCTTTTTCTTTTTTTCATTATTTTCTTTTTTTTTCTCTCTTTTTTTATGGAAGGGTTCCATTTTACTCAAAACCATAGGTCAAATGGGACTTTCTTGGACTTCTTGATTTATCTTCTCTCTTCACCACACACCCAACTTTGGCTTTTGGCCTAAGTGAGCTATTCAAACAAACCACAAATTATGAGGATTATGTGTAATGGATCATGAAAGGTCACAATTTTATCAAGTCTCTTCCAAGAAAAAGCTAAGGCTCAAAGGGTGTTCAAGCGGAGTTCACATACTCACACGGTAGGCCACAAAAAAAGGTATAATGTCAAATTGTTTCAAACTATTCAAAGTTGCCTAAGATCATATCAAAAGATTGCATCACATAGTCAACCGGACCAACGGGGAAAATTCTAGGTGTCATCACACATGATTCACGGTAAGCTCATCACACAACGCATAGACACCAATGTCAAACAAGACTCCACACTTCTGCTAGTGTGCAATGTTCATCACAAGAGACTCAATTCAATACTTGGTTAGTCACAATGAGGTGCAAAAAGTTCACATGTTGTCTACGCAACTTGATTTGGCCTTATCGTAGCCGTACATTCATTTTTGTTTGATTATAAGCACTATTCAAGTCATCGGTATTGATCAAAACCGATACTCAAATTTGCAAGAGAACAACCACATTCAACAAAAACAAGAGGTGGCACAATTTTTTCGAAAGGGATAAAAATAATTTACAATTAAAAACAAGGAGCGACAAGCTCAATCATCCACAAAAATAGTGTAACACACAATTATAACTCAAAACCCAATATATAAAAAAAACACAAGAGTCACAAAAAGTGGGCCTCACCCCACCACAAATAAAAATCATTTGTCCTCAAATGTAATCAAAATAATATCCAAAAGTTAAATAAATGTAACACATAGAGGGAGGTAAAGAAGGGATCCTATCTAAACAGTCGCTCCATCTGCCTGGGCATTAGTGCCCGGTGTATCACTCTGCACTTAGGCATCAGTGCTCGGAGTCATCTCAGAAGGAGTTGTAGCTACACTAAGGTTAGCCAAGGGTGTATCCGCCAAAGAGGTCTGCATAGCAGTATCGATCATGTCCTCCTCAGTCTTTGTAAAGCCCTCATACGAAACCTCCTTATCCACCTCAAGCATCTTTTCATCCGTCTCTACCTCAGACTCGGGATAAGCTATCTCCTCAACTTTAACCTCCTATCCAGTTGTAGCTAGAGGCATATCCGGTACATCTGGGAACTCCACCGTCCCGAAGATAATGGACTTGCCGGTGGACATCAAGTGATCCACATCACTCTTCAACATATCAATAGCGACCTTTAAAGCGCTCACCTCCTCCTTGGCCCCTTCACCACATTCACACACTGCTATCCTAACCGCAAGGGCATCAATGGTAGCGCTCAATGGTGTCACAACTTCAGCCAGTGCAGTCTGAATCATGCCCAAAATGGAGGCCTCGAGTCTAGCAGCATGATGAGAGGCAGAGTGGGCAAACTGCCCCATCCAGAGTAATGCAGCTTGAGTGAGCGGGATTTGAGAAACAGAAACAGCAGCGCAGCAGGTCTAGGAAGCAGTGCAGTAATAGATGAACTTGGAGTGTCAGAAGGAGTAGTAGTAGAAGTACCTGAAGGCCCCAGAGGTCGGAATAGAAAAATGTGCCTCTGCAGGTAGTGAATATGTGTATATAAATAGGGAAGAATCCACCGGGGCTTCCTTCTTCTTCTTCTCCACCTCATCTTTCAAATACTCTGCCTCGATCATCCAGATATCGATAGAGGATATGGGAATGACTTCCACATCTTTCGTTGCATCTCTAGGAACTCGAGCCCATCTGTAAAACTAGGTGATCAACACCGAAAAGAGGAGGAAAGTCTGGCGCTGCTTGGCCCTCATGGCCATCTCCTACCCAACGATCATCCCCAAGTTAATTCACTCACGTGCAATGAACATTCCAAGAAAAGTCGTCTCTCAGGAAGGAAGGACGGACTCCTTCTGGGATGGCATCACAGTACTACTAATTAAGCCAAACCAGTACGTAGCAGCTACATGTAAGTTCCACTTCTTTATCGGGACCCCTGCTTCTAACCACCTTGGGGTGGCATCACATATGAGAAGAGCAAGCCAACTTTTTATTCTCTTGAAGGATGTAGTCTTCATCCTGTACTGTTGATCGTCATTAATTTTCCTACTGCACCCCAAAACTTTATTTATAGTAGTGCTGTCACACAACACTTTCTTGCCACCTACAACTACATGGTCCAGTGGTTTGAATGTAGCTGCCATCTTGTTTCTTCTTTCTTTGTGGTATCAATGCTCCATAAGCAACTTAGAACTCCCGAACCCAATATGGGATATAAGGACCCCAGTATCTAATAAATAACTAGAACTTGTGTGATTGTATGCAATGCATTATCTCTGGGTACCTGTCAATCACCTCATCCGTGGACAGACGCTTCTCTTTAATAATTGTCCATAGCCCCTCGGTCTTCAATCTATTCATTGACTTGGGGAAGGACCTTGAACAGGTGGTGCAAGCACCACTGCCTTTGCTGGAACTGGAGAAGGAATGGTTGAAGGATGAGGATTCTTGATCACAATAGAATTCACATGAGTCACAATATCTCTATTTGCCTGAGACGTCATAGCTTGAGCTTGAGTCGTCAAAGTTTGGATCAACATTTGAAAAGGCGACCTAACCTCCATATTTGACAGAGTCGAAGGGTCAATCAAGGACTGAGGAGCTTCTTGATTCACATAGTCCTCTTCCATCCTTCTAACATTAGCCCTTAGTGTATTCATATCCTAAAGACATAAGAGAAGGATTAGGAAATAGAAAGATTTTAGAGTTAAACTCTAAGTCACGACTTAAGAGTAATGAAGAAGTGAAATTTTACTAAATATCTTGTAGCCTCTCATTCATAAGTGTGGTGCGCTTCACACTTATGAATAAGACTCTACTAGACGTGGCTTATGAGAATAATTCTAAACATTGTGCTCTGATTACCAAGTTTGTCACGATTCAAGGGTACCTCCTAAATGTATGAAGGTACATAGAACCCCGGAAGCCCCATGTAAGCCACTTGGCATATCATAACATAAAGCATTAGAACAATAAGCGTAAAAACACATTTCAAGTAAAAAAATTTCATAAAGAAAAATGGAAGTCTAGACTTGTCTCAATATAGCCATCTATTACAATAGTTGAATCAAATAGGGTCACAGCCCATACAACATAGTCCAAAAGGGAAATACAAGAAAAGAACTACAAAGATAACATCCGTCCTCGAATCATGAGGACTCACAAACAAGCTAGGAGAACAAGTAAATCCAAGCTTTTAGCAACAACGATGACCACCTTGAGAACCGAACTATACACTTGGGGAAAATGTAGGAAGAGCATGTGTTAGTAGAAAAATGCACTAAGTATGATAGCCATGCATAAAAACATTGAAAACATACTTAAAGGGACATTTTAATTGAATGCATGCAATTTAGTAAATTAAAACATTAGTTTTAAGATAGTGGAAAAGCATAATTCATAAGAATATTCAGTACATAGATCATAATAACATAAGAGGAACATATCATAAATACCCTCAAAGAATACTTGTGCAATGGATGAATATTCATATTCTTGTTCATATTGCTATTGTCATAGTGGGGAATAATCCTTAACCGACCTAGACCATGTGAGCTTAACATGAAATTTGTTGTCTACCCCAAACCAAAAATGGGTTGTTGTACTTGCCTAAGGTAGAGCCATACTTTAGCTTAGCTAGATCCTCTAGCTTAATACCTATGTGGGCACATAGTTTATGAGATAAGGAGATTGCTACTAGAAACCCAGACTCAACTAAGGTAGAAGGTTTCCATCTCATGTGATAGAGACTTTGGGAACCCGAACTCAACTAAGGTAGAAGGTTTCCATCTCATGTGATACATACTTTGGGAACCCGGACTCAACTAGCGTAGAAGGAACCCATTTGGAAAGCCGCAGTCAACTTGTGTAAAGGCTTTCATTGGGAAGCCCAACTTTACTAGTGTAGAAGCTTCTTTCTCATATTCAATATCCACTCGGTGCTAAGCATTAATTCCTATTGCATTCATATAAAGTCTTGACTTAAGTTTATATTCATGGAAGAATGTCTTGACACTCAATCTAACAAAACTCATAAGATAGCTCATTAGATCATGCATGAGAATAACCTTTCACCGTCGATGTCTATATATATATTCAATAGGTGAGAAATCCTTTCAACCCTAGAATCGTCATATTGTGAGAAAACCTTTAACATCATATCGTAATCATACATAATTGTGTAAATGAGGATAACCTTTCAACAATACAACAACTAGATCATAATAATAATCAAATTACTCTCAAAGTGCTCTCAAACCATATACATAAATCTAATAATCATGCATAACTCTCATACTTTTCCCTTCAAGGATCAAAGATCATATTCAATCAACATATCTAGAATTCACTACATTAGACATGGATGATAACATGATTCAAATAACTCAATTACTACAAGAAAAATCTCATCATATTCTTCTTTCATCAATTCACCCGCGTAACAAGATCATACATTGGGAATATGGGGATTTCAATATAAAAATCATAATAAATCATTAATTCAATAATAATATAACGTAATTCGAACATTAGAATCATTTTTGAAAGGAATCCATGACTTGAAGTCAAACCTTAGCCTTTTGGGAATTTTTATCTTGAAATTGGGGTTTTGAAGGGGCTCCATGGATGATTTCTATCCAAGGATGAAGAGCTACAATACCTTAAAAATTAATCCCTATGAATTTGAATATAAAACCTTGCTCTTTTAACCCTAGCTCCAACTTCCTTCATCTTCGTCCTTGAAGTTCTAGAGAGAGAACAAATATTTGGGGAAAAGTGGGTTTTTTTTGGGATTTAGGAATAATGAGGAACATGACTACATTTAGGGGTCTTAAATTAATATACAGTTAGTAGATATTAGAATAAAATGACTTCACTTAATATTAATTAAAACCGGAAACCCCAAAGTGCCCCCAACTAATTCCTCAAAATAGTTTACAGGTGACCACCCACGACCCCATGTCCATGGTCCATGGATGGACCCACGTGGCGTGCTGGTGAACCATGGGTGGGTGTCTCTAGCCTATTTTATGTGGCCCTGACCCACGACCTCTAATCGACGGGGAGTGGATGGACCTACGGGGTGTAGGTCCCCTTCATGGGTCACTGTCCAGGACTATTTTCTAGGGTCTTCCTCAAGGAACCATGGTTGGTCATTGGGGGTCATACATTGACATTCTAACACTAAACCCTTTATTTTTAAATATAGGGAGTTATATTTTCGAATCTACCCCTCATATTAAGCACTAGTTTAGCTTACTAGTTTCCGAGGTATTACATATCAGGGTAACTTCATCCACCTCAAACCAACCTATAGGAGATCTACACCTCCTATCATAATGAGCCTCAAATAAAGGCATACCAATACTAGAGTGATATTTATTGTTATATGCAAACTCAATCAATGGAAAATGGTCGTCACAATTACCCTTAAAGTCAATCACACAAGATCTCAGCATGTCTTCCAATATTTGGATAGTACTCTCTGATTGCCCATTGGTTTTTGGGATGAAAGGCTGTAATAAGCTTAACACTAGTACCAAGACCCTTTTGAAAAGACTTCAAAAACATAGAAGTGAATTGGGTACCACAATCGAAACTAATGGACAAAGGGCTCCATGTAACTTTACTATCTCCGTCAAGTACAACTTGGGATAATCCTCTGTCGTATAAGAAACCTTTACAGGAAGGAAATGAGATGATTTCGTCATCCATTCTACTATAACCCGAATCGAGTAATGTTGTTGTCGGGGCGAGTTAAACCAACAATAAAGTCCATATTCCCTGTTCTCTTCCAAGTAGGAATGCTAATATCTTGGGTCAAGCCTCCCAGTTTCTGATGCTCAACTTTCACTTGTTGACAATTAGAACACTTTGTCACATATTCCACAATGTCCTTCTTCATCCCATTCCACCAATAGACTTCCTGTAAATCACGGTACATCTTGGTGGCTCCCGTGTGAATGGAATACTGCAAACTATGGGCTTTTGACAAGATTGTTCCCTCCAGTTATCAACATTTGGAACACACAAATGACCTTGATATCTAAGTAACCCATCTCTCCCTTGGGAGAAAGACTCAATTCATTTCTTAAGCACCACTTTTTTTTAATTCAACCCAAATTGGATCAAGAACTTTTTTAGCTTTCACATTTACCACTAAAGACGATTCGGAACCATTATGAACCATAACACCACCTTTGGTAGAGTCCAAAAACCGAACACCCAACCAGCCAATCGATGAACATCCGGGACCACTACCCAAACATAACCGACTAAGAGCATCTGCCACCATATTTTCTTTACCGAGGTGATAGAGAAAACTCATAACATAATCCTTCAATACCTCAAGCCACCTTCTTTGGCGAAGATTTAGATCTTTTTTATTAAACATATATTGAAAACTCTTGTGGTCGGTAAACATATCTAAATGCACACATATCTAAGTGCACTTACCATGCATACCTCAACATTCACCAATTAATCACATAAGACATATAAGCACATAAGCCAACAAGTCACTTCATAAAACTAGAACACTCATCAAATGTAATCCCAAGACTCACCTAAGTAAGATATGGTGTGGCAGCCCATACTACCTCTCCATACCACACCCAAGTGATCCTTAGGGCTACACAAGACAAGCTTCATTCACATCTCAACATGAATCGTTCATTCAACTTAATGCATTTAGACAACTTCATTCACTAATGACATAAGATAATCACATACATTCAATTCAACATAAGCACTTACATTCAATTAATTATGACTCACTTTCACATTAGCATGCTCAACACTTTCATTAATTAGCCCAAAGAGACTCATTCATTCATTAGCATTACTATGAAACACCAAGATCTCCCTCAAATGTCTATTTGTGCATTATCTAGATGATGTTCCATTCCACCACCTATCCTAAGTAGTACATCCTTAAGAGACCCTAGTTCATTCATTCATTAATGTGGGGGAAGAACCTTAACCGACATAGACCATGGATCGTGACATGAAATCCCGGTAGTAACCCTTACCGGATTAGGGATCCCCACTTGCCTAACGTAGGGTCATTCTTTTAGCCTTTACGTGGTAGAGACCACTAGCTAGTCCTATGTGGGCACATAGTTAAGGGATAGAAGGATTGCTTCTAAGTACTCTCATCTCAACTCACGAAGGAGCACCCATCTTAAGGGTTGCTACTAAATACTCACATCTCAACTAACGGAGGACTATCCACCCGTCATCATATCCTCTCGGTGCTAGACATGACTCCCCCACGGAGTTGGACTTTCATTCATTTAGGGATAATGATTGCTACTAAATACTCTCATCTCAACTCATGAAGGAGTACCCATCCATAAGATAGGGATAATGAGGTCTAATTCTAGGTTTTGGGGTTTTAACCACATACAATACCCCAAAATAGGTAGAATAACCATTTATAATAATTCCCCAAAGTACCCAAACTACCCCTCTCTTAGTTGGACCTTTTAAACAAGTCAAACTTGAGTTTTATTTTTACAGATTTCGTCGGGAAACAAGTCTGCGACGCAGGGGTGTTCCCACAAGTTTCTGGAAATTAAATTTCGAGAAAGTAGAGTTCACAACAAGTCTGTGACACGGACCAAAAAATTGGCCTATGGTGGACATAGTCCGCGACGCGGACATGCTCCCTCCATGAGCAAATTTCAAGCTGCCTTGGCAGCTTGTTTTGCCAAGGGTTGGGGTCGTCCTCGGGAACCATTAGGGTGGTCCCGGGGAGTCGTACCCAAATGTTTTGACCCTAAAAACATTTATTAAGACACTAGGGTTACTTCCACTAATTTTATACTTCATATGACATATAAAAACATGAACAACATACTAGAACACACCAACACGTAAAATACAAGTTTCCGAACATCTTGGTCGTCTCTTTGACGTTTGACTTCAAACTCAACTAAACTTACCTATAAACTCATTTTCAAACATTTATACAAGTTTATCAACTACTAACATGCATGTGAAGCTCAAATTATCCTATTTCATTTTTAGGGGTGTTACAAAACAATATGTCCTAAAATCTAAACCCTCAACCCTAAACCTTAATAGCCCTACGATATCTTACACCTTTAGAAACCCTAGAAAACCCCAAGAAGCCCTAATCCTTAAAAATCTATAAACAAACACTCAACCTCCCCCCCCTCCTTAATAACCCTAGACCAAAAAAAAAACCGTACAGAAAACATTAAAACATCTTCACCTAAAGAAGCCAAAGCCCGAAACCCTTAAAAAACCTAAACCTGTAAAACCTTAAACTTGAAACTATAAAAAATCCTGCACCCTAAATTCTAGGACCAAAACTCTATACCCTAAAACTTAGGGCCTAAATCCTAAACCCTAAAAAACCCCTAAACCGTAGGGCCTAAACCTTTAGGACTGTACCTTTAACACTAAACCTTAGGGCTTAAACCTTAAACCCAAAATCAAAAACCCTAAACGTTTGGGCCTAAACCTCAATCATACAGACTAAAATCTAAAACCTAAATCCTAATCCCTAAGAAACCATAAACTCTAAAAAAACCTAAGAAACCCTAAACCCCTTAAAACCCCAAAAATATGAAACCTCAAAAATCCTTAAACATAAGAAATCCAAAGAACTGAACCCTAAACCCTAAAAAACCTAAACCTAAACAATCCTAAACAAAAACACTAATAAAATCCCTAAAAATCCTAAACCCTAAACCGTAGGACCTAATTTACATACCCTAAACCTTAGGGCCTAAATCATAAACTCTAAACCTTACGGACTAAACCTTGAAGACTATACCCTAAACCTTAGGGCTTAAACCCTAAACCCGAAACCCTAAATCGAAAACCCTGATCTTAGGGACAAAGCCCTAAACCTTAGAGCATAAAATACAAATGCTAAACCCCAAGCCTTAATAAAACCTAAACTCTAAGAAACTCTAAACCCAAAAACCCAAAAAAAAAAACTAAACATTAAAACCATAAAAAAATCCCTAAACATAAAAATCCTTAAAAACTCTAAAAAAAAACGTTAAGCACCATAATCCTAAAGAATCAAATGCCCTAAACCCTAAAAAAAATACTATAGAGAAAAGAACCCTAAACTTTAAACCATATGAAAAGCCTAAACTTTAAACCCTAAGCCTGAGGACCTAAAATCTAGCTATACCCTGAACTTTAGGGCCTAAATCCTAAATAACAAAAAGCCCTTCATTGTAGGGCCTAAGCCTTAAGGATTATACCCTAAATTGTTAACCCTAAACCTAAGGGCCTAAAATCTAACCCCTTAACCCCAAGCCCTAACATAATCGAAACTGTAACACCCGGGCAGTAATAGGCTAAACTAGAGCCTTACGAGAGGGTTCTAGAGCTTTACGTGAGGGCTAGAGTCGTAGAAATGACATCCCAAAACCACCCTAGAATCTACATATGGAAGAACCCACACCTCGTGGATGGTCTCGTAGGTCAAGGCCCAAAAAGACCCCTTGCAGAACCTCATCCAGAAATGATCAACACAGGCTTTAGGAGGATCAATGGCCCATGGACGTGGTCTCGTGGGTTGGGGGCAGTGAAGTCTTAAGTCGGATAAGTTGGGGGTTAAGGGAACTTTCTAGAATTAATTAGTTATTAAGTGGTGTAATTTTATTATTAATTAGACTACCTATACAAAGCTATTAGACCCTTAATTAATTTATTTCCAAATCATTATTTCAATTCACCCAAAGGACCCATCTCCCTCCAAGAAATTTTCTCTTTAGAAAGTAAAGAAGAAGAAGCAAGCTAGGTCAAATTCCTCCATTTTTACAAGCTTTGGGAGGGCTTTATAATCAAGGTATGATATCTTATTTATCCATGTATTCTTCCATTCATGTATCCCCCTTTAAATCCCCCAAATTTGAAGATGAACCCCAACTCTAGCTAGGGTTTCTTTCTATACTGTGGGTTATGATTGAGTATGAATCCAATTGAGTGGCTATTACTTGTTTATGATTGATTTAGTAGTGAATCATGTTATTAAGATGATATTATGTGTTTTGTATTCTTAACCCTAGTTTAATTGATGATATTGAAGTAATGTGGGTTTATTCCATGTAAGGTGAAATTGAGGATTCATTGATGATCTTCTAAAATTGATGACTTGTATAGTAATTGTTCATGAATAAATGAATGTAGACATGAAGTGAATTAGAATAATGTATATGTGATGGATCATGACTAGTAAAGCTTGAGATTGAACCTTTATAATGACATATTGATTTCATGTATCAGGACACTTCATCCAATACTAAGTTCCACCGATCATTAGTCAATAATATAACCCAACTAAGTGAGTTGGGGTCGAATCCCACAGGGAGTGGTAAGTACTTGGGAATCAATGAAAAATCATGAAAATGTCAAATCAAAGGTTTCCATCTCATGATACAACATATATATATATATATATATATATATATATATATATATATATATA